>JBAIZL010000004.1:151172231-151477231 GCA_036971475.1 Prosapia bicincta | reverse complement strand
ACATTTTAAATTATTTTCTGTATTTATTTTGTCCTCTGAAGATTATTTGTGAATTGCATTAATCGGGGTCATTATTTGTGTAACTTATGGTATAATAATCGATTATTGATCGTTTTGCGTATTCTTTGTTCATAGCGGATTATCCGGGGAATTCGTTATCCGGCGTTGCCGGGCCACCCTATTCCACGGATAATCGGGAGTTTACTGTAATTGTTATTGACTCATATATCAACCCTCTTATAATTGTCAAGGCTTGCGAGAGTGTATATATATATATATATATATATATATATATATATATATATATATATATATATATATATATATATATATACATAAATTATTTTAAGACGCTCACCCAGTATTACTATTATTACCTACGATAGTCCAAAATATTTTGAGTAGGAGGATTAAGGGAAAATATATATTTCCTGTAAGAACATATACTACCCGACCAAGTAAACATTGCGGCCGAATAGAGAAATACTAGCAGCACAGAAGGCAATAGTTCATATTTAGGCGCGTTAGTTTCCAACTTTTCAATCATTCAGTCAGTCAGCCAATAGTAGAAGGGGGTTTTTCGGCCCCCAGTTCATATTTCTACTCCTTAGTTTTCCACTCTTCAGTCAGTCAGTCAAGAGAAGGAGGGGGTTTTGTGGCCCCCAGTTCATATTTCTGCCTGTTATTTTTCAACTCTTCAGTCAGTCAGTCAAGAGAAGGAGGGGGTTTTGTGGCCCCCAGTTCATATTTCTGCCTGTTATTTTTCAACTCTTCAGTCAGTCAGTCAAGAGAAGGAGGGGGTTTTGTGGCCCACAGTTCATATTTCTGCCTGTTATTTTTCAACTCTTCAGTCAGTCAGTCAAGAGAAGGAAGGGGGTTTTGTGGCCCACAGTTCATATTTCTGCCTGTTATTTTTCAACTCTTCAGTCAGTCAGTCAAGAGAAGGAGGGGGTTTTGTGGCCCTCAAGCTTATGCACCATCTGTCACGTGACAATGGCTGGCGGTAGGATCATATGGACCATGGCTTTTGATCAGGAGGGACACTCCCTATGGAAGGCCTTTAAATGGGTGGGACGGATGAGACTAATTTAGTTGCATGGGGAAATGACTGACTGACTTGTGATATCTATATTACAGCTAACGAGGCGACTTGAACTAAGTAAATGTGACTTTAGATCACCACTTAACCAAGGAAATTGAACAATTTTTTTAAAGCTACAAATTTGCGACAAAACTAGGTATAATAGGACTTCTGCTATAGCTTAACCTAGGTTATGAAGGAGGTGCGAGAAGGAAAGCATAGGACGTATATTAGGATGTTATGGAGGTTCCAGGAATACCTTTGGCCGTGGCCTAAAGATAGGAGGGGGCCCAGTCGAATTGCTGAGAGCCCGGATCTGTGAATAGATTGAACTTTCGGCCTTGTCAAAGAGTTTGGCCAAGAGAGAACGGATGAATTCCGCAAGGGTTAGGTCTTTGAAGGAATTTCGAATGGCGATATTGGTAAAGAACGAGAGAGATTTGAGATATGGTTCTCAGAGATCTGGACTGGAAGGATTCAAGGCATTTCTTGGTCGTCCTAGTGCAAATTGGCAACCAGAGGGGGTGCATATATGACAACAGGACGGATTAGTGTTAGGTAGAGGAGGTATTTTGTTTTTAAAGGAATGGGACTCCGCCACGAGAGATTGGACTGGATAGCCCACTCCTTATTCAGGATGGTAGAAACTTGGGGAGAGGAGAGACGATGATGTCAAGATATTTGACAGATATCATTCCCTTCTCCAGTTTCATTGTTTACCCTTAATATAACATTGTATCATGTGGGCAGAGTCGCTTAGTAGAGTTATTTTTGTATCTGTAATGTGGTTAATTTATATCTACCCGAACTCTAGTGGTAAAGAGTAAAATTACGTTATGAACTAAGGTTAAAAGAAATATGAAGTAAAGTTTTCTTTGACTAAATTGATTTATATTATAATTGTCTTACATTTGAAAATGGTTTTAAACTGCAATGGACATATTATATTGCTAAGATGGGTGTTTTAGCACCATAAAAAAAATGGTGGTCTTAAAGTAGATTTTTACCTTCTATCAGAGTAAAAGAGTAAAAAGATAATTGTTACATCCATCTAGTGAGTATTGTGAAACCAATTAGTTGGGTCTCATCTTTTTACGAAGATGGCGTGACAATGCAAAGGAAAATTTTTAAAAAATGCTTTCAACTTATTAATCTCTACTGTCCTAGGAGTAATTTATTGTACCAATTTAGAATATTTTCTCTTCATTTAATTTCACAGCTGTTATAAGTAAGTCAAGATTACATAGTTTGCATTTTGCTTTGTTTTTGTGAAGTTGCCAGCACCTTCACCCCAGAGTTGTACCTTGCTTCTCTGATACCTCAGGTTTAAATTACATTGATTTCCTACTTGTCTTTTTACTTGAAATTAAAAAATTGGTAGGAAGTTTCTACTTCGTATTATACTAAAACAATTTATAATGGTTTTTCGTACTAATAACATGAACAGCACATTTTAGACTCATAAAAGATATTAGAAGGGTTGTGAATGGAAAGAATTGAGGATGGGATATAAATATGGAATAAACGGAACAATCCACCACTCATATATGTATCATCAGATCTTTTATCAACACCAAAGAGATGTCTGTGCATTACACCAAGGTGTAGGCCTACATAGACGAGTAAGTGGAATAAGGATAGGACAAGATCCCCTTCTGGTCTCCTAGCATTGGTATTAAGGGATAAACACAGACCTGAAGTACACCATCTTTCCATTGAAGACCCTCACTCCTACCTAGAGCTTACCCATTACCTAGGAATCAATAAGAACTGGATATTCCAGTCATACTTTTTTCCAGCGTTTAGCTTAAGTAAAACAAAAGTAGTGAAATTATTGGAAATGGTGTTCTTTGTAAGTGTTGTCAATGTTACACTTGTGTGGGGATACGATAAGGGATGTCATGCCCATCTAAGTATGCATAGTTAGAGTGCACACCTCTGTGCTAGTTATGAAAATGAAATTTCACTTCTTTCTAAATTTTGCTAATAAGAAATATTTATAAATGAAAGAAAGTAAATTCACTGAAAATAATTAAACTAGATTTTTAGAAAGATTGACAAAATATTTCAACTATTTCAGAATTACATTTGTTATAAATTGTAAAAACAAAATTATAATTTATTATTTTAAAACAATATTAACTTTAAAAATATTTAATAACAATACACTTAACTATATTTAATCAATTTAAAGATTTAAGTATTCAACTTATAAAAATTGCTACCAAACACCACCTCTTTATCAGTTGGTTATTTCTAATTTCCCTGAACTCTAGCGGAAAATATTGAAACTACGTTGTGTACTGTGTTAAACTTAAATATGAAGTAAAAGTTTTTATTGACTTTTGGATATTTTATTTCCAATTAACTTACATTTGAAAATGATCATACCCTACAACCAGCAGGTTATAATGCCAAGGAGTGTATTTGTAGGAGAATTTTTTTTATAAGAAATATACTGTATATAATAAAAGGGACTAAAAATTAAGTGTAATAAAAGTAAGCTATGGGTATACTATTTTTAACAATCATGACTATAAATTGTAGCATAGTTATTTTGAAATTAAATGGTAATATGATTAAAGGCATGGCTAAAGATATTAAAACGCATAAAAAAGTAAACTTCAGCAAAGGTTTTGACAAATTGGATTTTCCAGGAAGGAACACTTGATCGGAACCTTCAGTCATTACATTATGTTTCTTTACCTGTTAATTTACATTTCTGCAATTAACAAAAAATACAATAGCATAATTTACATTATTTTGTTTTCATCTTTAACTTGATGAAATATTACAGACATGTATTTGTTAACATTTATAACAATTTGTAAATCTTGCCTTTTGTACTCAATTTTTAACGAGTAATCAATATTATTCAATAATATAATGTTTAAGATCAATATCTTGAACAATTTTATTTCATAAACTTTGGAGAAAATGATATTGAATTAAAACAGTAAATCTTAGTTTAATAACAGTTTTTAAGGGTTTGAAAAAAAAATTGTTGAAAAATTAGAGCAAATTTATTTGCTACCCATGGTGTTTATTGAACCTTTGAGATTGAGTCCTTGGAATATGACTTGCGTAAACTTAACGTTCTTATAAACTTACAAGTTACTTATATTCATACTAACTAGAAGTACAATCATTTTAGATGAAATTGATTTCCTTTAAGATTACAAAAATGTCAGGGAGGCATTTTCCCACTATTTTGACTGTCAAACCTCAAATGTTTAAGAATTAACAGCATTAATTAAGTTTGCATTAACTCTGATTGTTTTTTTAATTTGTGATTAAATAATTATTTACAAAAACAAACTTATAATTCATAGTAACTGTTGAACATTGGAAACATTTGTAAATGGAGATGGGTAACCATATTAAAAGGGTGGCCATTAAAAGATCATCCCAATAGTAAAAATTTACTAATAGTAAAAATTCCAATACTTTAAATTTAATAAAATAAATAATTTTCTTTGGGTAATAACATATTACAAGTATAGTTTTGTCTATGATACAAACAACATTTCTTAATTTGATATCCGTTACTGAAGGTATCGCTTTTATAGGAGTTATTTTATTAGGAACATGAATACCTGCAACCTTATATTACAGTATGCTTTACATAATTTCTGGGTTAGCTAAAAGGTTGTTGTTTAATTAACTGTGCATAGATTCCTCCAAGCTTGATTAGTTGTCCATGAGAACCCATCTCTACGAGTTTACCTTGTTGCAAGACACAGATAACGTTAGCATGAGTAATTGTAGAGAGTCTGTGAGCGATCATGATGCAAGTCCTACCTGCCATTGCTTTGTTCATTGCTTCTTGTACGATCTGACAACATCAAAACATATTTACTTTAAAATTATATATTTTATTAATGTTTATTGTACATTGATTGAAAAGATGATTGTATATTGGTTTTTTTACACTTTAAAATTGTTTCCACACATTGGTATAGGAGTAGTTTCAATATCAACATGGAATGTAATGAAAGCGTATGTTTCAGTGTTTAATTCAATTGGCCAAGTTGGGTAAATATATGAAACTCCATGATCTGGAAAATAGCAAAGGATTATGAGTCACATATACAGGGGCTGTAGATAAAATATAGCTTGAATTTTGTAGTCCATTACGTTCAGTGAATCTTATTAATCACTTAAACAATAGTTTATGACTATCCCAACTTTAAAGTTCGGATAGTCATAAACTGTTATTTAAGTGATTAATAAAAATATAGTTGTTCTCTATAGAAATCTTATCGAAGTGTGCACATGTTATCAAGGCATGATAAACCCATAAAATACTTAACAATACTATACAGATCACTCAAAACCCACAAACTAACCAACACACTTCAAAATACAATTAAGGAATATCTTACTCCCCACACAACACTCTCAACAAATAATTTAAACCCAACAACATTATCAATGACATATACAACTCCACTAGTGTTTACAAACTAACTTGCAGTTTATGCCCCAGTTTCTACATAGGCCAGACAGGGAGGTCATTTTACACACGCTACCAAGAACACATAAAAGCAATAACAAATACAAACACCTAATCAAACTTCGCTGAGCATCTCTTATCCACAAACCATAACTACACAAACATAACATCTAACCTACAAATTCTTCACAAACATAACAAAAGTAATCAATGATACACAACTGAACAAAATAAAATATACAAACATTTCAAACTACACCCTATACAGTTACTCAATACCAATTACATTATAGCTCACATACACTTTTCAACATCATAACACCTAATACTCATCAAATACATCCACATCCCTACCATAATATCCCCCTCAACCTACAAAAAACTTGAGATCAGCTATGGTCTGAGTTGACAATGAGACACGTCTCACGAAATGGCTGTCCTCAACAATATAAAGTAAGTGGTACTATAGGCAAGTGTAACAATTTACAAGTGTTTTTAGTTAAACACTAAAAGCTCTCATGAAGATGGAATCAATAAAGATGTTATCAAGGTCTAGGGAGAAGGGAAGATTGGTGTTTGTGATGATATTTTTTGCTCTAAATAAGTATAGTGAGTGTTTTGTGTCATGCTATTTGAATAGAGTATCATTAAGTGCTGCCAAGTATGCTAGTCTGCATTCTTTGAGAATTGGTAGAACTAAATACTTAGACAAACAGTGTGTGTAGAAATGGACAGAAATAGAAAAAAAGTGACAAGTTAAAGGTTTTAAGGTAACTATTATCATTATATAATACACTAACATATACTATTATACATACTTACTAACACTATTAGGACTAACATATTAGGGATGGTCGATATTTTCTATTATGGTGACTCTTCACTGATATTCGTTAGTCGCTGGTGACAAAATATGAAAAATGCCAGTTCCAGTGACAGTAGATCGATCGGAAGTTGTCTCTGTTGTTATTAGACAAAGAGTTGTAGTCCCTGGATGAAATCTTACTGATATTTTACCATGGCTATCATTGGTTGATTTGTTACTGTCACTGGTTCTACTGACTCACGTCGTATGTGAGTGGACGATTTGTGGTAGGTTTCACAACAGTGACAGTGTTACATACAGTAGATGCAATTTCACACTCGGTAATTTGTTCTTAATTTTGTAGGAGTTTAATTTTAAATAAAAAAAACCTTCCAAAAAAAAGAAGCGAGGGTGGAACTAGTGTAGTATGCCTGCCTGTGATTGCCACATACAGAGCTGTCTCAGTATCCCTTGTCACTGCTACCAAAGTCACCAATAAAAGTCGCTGATTCTAGCCTGGCGCTGTCACTAAAATCACCGATCCGTCAAAGTCACTGGATCGACTATCCCTATAACATATACAGAACTATCTGATGTAAAGGTACAGACTAGTTTCAGAAAGAATTCAAGTTTAAAAGTGTTTTTTGTTCTGAGGAGCTGCAAATTAAAATACAAGGGTAATTTATAAAATAAAGTTCCCTATGCTCCTAAGAAAGAATGCGATGTGCTAGGAGAGATCTGGTATCAGTTACTTATCAACTCCCCCCTCTCTCTGTCCCCAACACTTCCGGCTCGCTATATTACTCAGTGCAGGGCTAGTAGCCTTCGAAGATGGAGCTCCTTATTGCTGTTACCGCCAGTTGTGAAATTCGTGCTGTGATACGCTTTTTAAATACAAAATGGATTTCACCTATTGACATTTATTGTCAGTTAATCGAAGTTTATGGGGAAAACTGTATATCGTTCAACATGTTCGTAAATGGTGTAGAGAATTCAGTGAAACTGCACGAAAATTCATGATGAAGACCGGAGCGGAAGGCCTTCAGTTTCAGACAGAATTGTTGATAAAGTTGAAAGAATATTGCTTGAAGATCGAGGGATTAAAATAAACCATCTGGCTTTGTATATTTCTAAGACTTCCAACACCACAATTCATTAAATTTTAACCAAGAAATTAGTCTATCACAAAGTGTGTGTTCGAGGTGGGTACAGAATGTTTACAGAAAAATACAAACAGCAACGTGTCAAGTGTGCCCAGCAGTTTTTGCTACAATGTGAAAACAACAAAAAAATAATTCTTGGATTTCATTGTTACAGGCGATGAAGCATGGCCGTTTCACTTTACCTCCGAAACCAAGCAGCAATCACGTGACTGGTGTCACTTTGCCGAAGTCAAAGAAGTTTAAACAAACGCAGTCTGCTGGGAAAACCATTGCAACTTTCTTTTGAGACAGGAAGGGCCTGCTTTTAATCGACGTTTTGCCTCATAGAACAACAGTTAACTCCGACAGATACTGCGATACATTAAGATAACTGAGATTTGCGATTCAGAACTGGCGGAGAGGAAGATTGTCCAGTGGTGTGAGACTTATCCATGACAATGCTCAACCTCATGTCTCACATCAGACTCAAGAACTGCTGACAGATTTTGGCTGAACTGTTGTCCCCTCCCCTACGGCCCGGACTTAGCCCCAGGTGGTTATCATTTATTCCCAAAATTAAAAGAACATTTGGGTGGCTTACGCTTCAGTACCGATGAAGAAGTCAAGGAAGAGGTTACTCAATTCCTTAAAGGTTTGGCAACAGAATTCTATAATATGGGAATGGAAAAGTTGGAGCATCATTTTAAAAAGTGTTTGGACAGAAACGGTGATTATGTAGAAAAATAGCAAGTTTTAAACTTTAAAATGTTGTATTACATTAAAAACTAAAATAAAGCTGACTATGTTTAAAATCATGGTAACCTTATTTTATGAATAACCCTCTTACATGTATGTGGTCATATTTATGTATGTAGTTATATACGCTGAATATGAAACATATAGATATATTTGAAAATAGTTTTCTAATTATGACAGAACTCTAAGTTTGTGGTAGGTTGTATATTAATATTTTGAGTGTCACAGTTATCATTGTTCTATGATAATGCTAGAAATGCCAGGTATATATATGACACTCAAAATAGTTATCTGAGGTCAACATGCAAAACTAAAACAGAAAAAATGGTCAACTAAGAATCTTCACATTAACGACATACTTTTTTCTTTTTTAACGTTGTTAGAATAAAATTTAAAGGGTTAAAGTGAACAGCAGGTAAAATGTTGGCAGCAGATGCATGTAAATAGTGGATAGAGTGTAGAAACAAAGGCAAGAAAATAACTTCTAGAAGATCTTTAGATGAAAAGAAGGCTAAAAAAGTGTTTCTCTAGGGATTACCTTTTGACTTTGGGTATCCAGAGCCGAAGTAGCCTCATCTAATATAAGTATCTTAGGATCACGCACTAAGGCTCTCGCAATGGCTATTCTTTGCTTCTGTCCACCCGAGAGTTGTGTGCCTTTTGAGCCAAGTTTTGTCTCATATCCCTGGTAAAATGACATTTTAAAAGGTTATTGGTAATACAAATAATGAGCATTAATATGACATGTCATTTTTTTTCAAGTTCAATTATAAGAATTTAAGATTACCACTTTTTTTTTGTTATAAAGTTTCCTATTTTAAGAAAATTTGTTTTTGTTCGAGCTGATTTGCTAATCACTTAATACAATATAAAATTACTTGCGACCAGACATTCTAATAATATAAGTTGTTGAAATAATTAACTTACATTTGGAAGTAACGTTTTTGTGTAACAACTTCTTCAGCATATGTTTCTGCTCCTAGGATTGCTGCAGAGACCACAAATTAAAGACATTAGAACAATACGAAGAAAGCACACACCCATGTTTCTGCCCCTAGGATTGCTGCAGATACCACAAATTAAAGACATTAGAACAATACAAAGAAAGCACACACCCATGTATCTGCCCCTAGGATTGCTGCAGATACCACAAATTAAAGACATTAGAACAATACGAAGAAAGCACACACCCATTTTTCTGCCCCTAGGATTGCTGCAGATACCACAAATTAAAGACATTAGAACAATACGAAGAAAGCACACACCCATTTTTCTGCCCCTAGGATTGCTGCAGATACCACAAATTAAAGACATTAGAACAATACGAAGAAAGCACACACCCATTTTTCTGCCCCTAGGATTGCTGCAGATACCACAAATTAAAGACATTAGAACAATACGAAGAAAGCACACACCCATTTTTCTGCCCCTAGGATTGCTGCAGATACCACAAATTAAAGACATTAGAACAATACAAAGAAAGCACACACCCATTTTTCTGCCCCTAGGATTGCTGCAGATACCACAAATTAAAGACATTAGAACAATACAAAGAAAGCACACACCCATGTATTTGCCCCTAGGATTGCTGCAGATACCACAAATTAAAGACATTAGAACAATACGAAGAAAGCACACACCCATGTATCTGCCCCTAGGATTGCTGCAGATACCACAAATTAAAGACATTAGAACAATACGAAGAAAGCACACACCCATTTTTCTGCCCCTAGGATTGCTGCAGATACCACAAATTAAAGACATTAGAACAATACGAAGAAAGCACTAACCCATGTTTCTGCCCCTAGGATTGCTGCAGAGACCATAAATTAAAGACATTAGAACAATACGAAGAAAGCACACATAAACACATTGCACACCTCTAGTGAATTCACCTTTCCAAATAACCTCATGGACACCAACCACTCATGCAATAGTATGGAAATTAACAGGAACATCCTCCACACACGCAACAAAGGTCACACATTAAATGCATTAGAACAATACAAACATAGTGATACACATAAAAATGACATTCTAAATAAACAAACATGATACAAATCACACATCACTTTCAAATTTCAAGAATTGGAACCGAAAAAGCACAACTGCAGCATCTGAAATGCTAGGCTGAAGAAGTTATTCGGCAAAACTTACCTCCAAGTGTAAATTGATGATTTTAAGAACTTATGTTATTGGAATGTCTGGTCTCAAGTAATACTAAATTGTAATAAGTGATTAATATAAGATTCAAAATGCCCAAAAGTTCTTCTAATTTACAATTTTGTATTTCCAAATGTGACTATGATTTCACATACGTCGGGCAGTGTTTTTACTATAAGTAATTATTGCGTAACTAAGTGAATATTTCAAATTTCAAAACAATTTTTTTGATTTACAAAACTGACCCTCTACTCTGAGTAAATGACAGGACTGTTTCAAAATGCTTCAGCAAGTAAGTTATAAAGTATTTACTTCATTACGCAATAATTACTTATAGTTTAGTCAGTGAATTCAAAATGATTACAACAAGCAACTTTAGTGTTCTTACTTTATAAAATATTTAAAAATATATTGGGGTTATTATGAAAGACTACTTACTCACTATACAGAAAGTAGTGCTTTCATTTTCATACTGACACACACTGCAAGTAAATCAGCAAACAGCCATGTTATCTTGAAGGTCAAGTGAGTATAAGTTCTTCTGCAGATTTAGCAAATGTGTACAGCAATTAGATATTCTATCAAGTTTCCAGTGTGAACTGTTATAAGTTTCATCACAGCAAAACAATTAAATTCTCAGTAGCACTGATTGGTTTGGAACTTTGTGGTGTGTAGGTAACTAAAGGTTATAGGTCAAGAAGTTATACATGAATGGGTTGATGATTTAAAATGAACGAATTAAACATCCATGACAAAGATTTGTTAGACCACCTATGATCTGTGATAAGTTTGTTTTATAATTATAAAAACATAATTACTGACATTGACATAACTGGTATTTAGATTTAATAATAATTGAAACTGGTAAAATAATATTTGACATTGACATGTAATGATAATTTTTGTTTTCATAATAATAAAAATGTTCATGATTATCAACTTTTCACATTTTCTGAGCTTGCTGTTGAATTTTGACATATTTTAGTATTGTTTATTATGATGGTGATATATGAGTTTGAAGAAGTTATCACGTGCTGGTTTAAGAGATAGGTGATCAAGGTTTTGAAGAAAAAATCTCAAAATTAGTATAAAAAATGGTGCTCAAATCTTAACTGAAATTAGGTTGAAAAGTATAGTAAAGCTTTAATATGTATATATATATATATATATATATATATATATATATATATATATATATATATATATATATATAGTAAACTTCCGATTATCCGTGGGCGGATTAACTGGTTTGCGGATTATTCGGGGTCTGCCATTGTTTTACAAATATCCAATTTTTATTTCAATCAAACTCTTATGTTTAAATTTCCAAACGGTGAATGCGTATCATAAGATTGTAAACAAATGTCAGCTAATCTCGGCTATAAATAGTCTAGGACGTGACATATGCATTATCTATGTCTTTCTATACATTATCGATCTTTATGGCTTTGTGACACACGTGGCACAAATAGACACTGTGCGACAAAATGGTTCTCAAGGAACTTAGATCGCACATTAAAGCTAAATCAATGCTCACAAAAAAACAGACGAAAGTGACAGATTTTTTTTGTTAAAAAGTGAAAGTATTATGTGTAAAGGAAATTACATATGTACATACATACTTACTTTTGACATATACTTATGTAGGTATTGTAAATCGTTAGACATAAAACGAACATGTTATAATCTGTCAAATACATCGACATTTTAAATTATTTTCTGTATTTATTTTGTCCTCTGAATATTATTTGTGAATTGCATTAACCGGCGTTATTATTTGTGTAACTTATGGTATAATAATCGATTCACGATCGTTTTGCGTATTCTTTGTTCATAGAGGATTATCCTGGGAATTCGTTATTTGGCATTGCCGGGCCACCCTGTTCCACGGATAATTAGGAGTTTACTGTATATATAAGGTTAAATAAAGTATAGGGGGGGGGGACTAACTTTAGAAAATGTGTCAATTTCTTCTGGAAATATTATCAAGGAAGATTACTAGAAATGACTAAGAGGCATTGAAATGTAGATGATATCATTTCATCTAGAAAAAAAATTAAAATATAAAGCAAAATCTTTTTAAAAGGTTATATATATACAGTCGAACCTCTGTATAATGAAGTCGATTATCTAGAGAAAAAATTCGTTGTAGAGAGGTATTCGTTATTGAGAGGTTGTGTTGTAAAGAATGCTCCCACCCCATCTTACGCATATCACACTACCTGCGGTAATAAAAGGGATACAGTATAATATCGCGAGCATAGTTAGTGTAATAGGCCAATGATAATATAAAATAATGTTTTATAAAGTCTCAATTTATTTGAAATTCAAGTTGTTAAAAATGTTTTATTGATGTTTCTTTATTGTATTAGATATCCACATTCAATATTTTTCATAGGGTCTACTCTGTATAGGCTATTATGATAAGTTATCTAATGCTTATGAAAGCAACATTTGTGCCATGTGTTTCACAAAGCCATAGAGATCGATAATGTAAAAGGAGACAACGATAATACATATGTCATGTCCGAGACTATTTATAGCCGAGATTAGCTGACATTTGTTTATTGCAACCTTATGTTGAACATTAGGTTTTCGGGCGTCCAAGCATTTTGTCAATGACTCATATTTACAATAGTCTGTTCCCACCTCCAGTTGGTTTATTAACTCTAATAGGACAGTTATCGTTTATTCTTGCGTTAGTTCAGAAAGCTTGGTTAATTTTTATGATCGTTGTTTTTACCGGATATTCTGCCTCGTTAAATGGTTCAAATTTAAAAAAAATTAAAATATAAAAGTTAAACCAAATTAAATCTGTTCATAAAACTTCCTGAGTCATTGTTTCAGTTGAAGCATCAAAAGTTAACTTAGGATGGTCGGATTTAAAAACAACTCAGGCACAATGTTCTCCAAACTCTTTTAAAACACTGACGTAAAAATCAAACCTTTAACATTTGTTGATTCCATCTTCGCGTGAGCTACTAGTAATCACTAAACACTTTTAAATGTTTTAAACTTGCCTATAGTAGCGGTCTGAGTTGACAAAGGGACACATCTCCCGAAACGGCCGTCCTCAACAAGCAAAGTAAGTGCTACTATAGGCAAGTTTAAAACATTTAAAAGTGTTTAGTCAAACCTTTATATATATATTAGGTTAAATAAAGTATATGGAGGGACTAACTGCAGAAAATGTGTCAGTTTCTTCTGGAAATATTATCAAGAAAGATTACTAGAAATGACTGCTTTTTTTCAGATATATACTGAAGTTAGTAAAGGTAGTTGACTGGGATAAAATATTTGATAAAAGTATGTTCAAACTATTTAGTATAGATGAAGGAATTACACTGTGATGGAACTAGACCAAAGCTGTGAAGTTATGACAGTTGGAGGCTATCCCCAGGAATGTGCGTTCACTATGACAGCAACTGTTGTCGCGATACTCAAAGTTTTAATGCTATTTTCATACATGCTAAGTAGGATTCTGTCAGATATTACTTAGGAACAACAAAGATTACGTCAAACTATTAAAACAATGATGTCATGGAAATAAATGTAACATAGGCTTGCCCCTGCTAAAACATATATTGTTTTCCTGTTTTGTAAAGATATCATGGACCATCCGTACTGTAATACAACGGTCATATGAGTTCTTTGAAATATTTATAGAGTACTAATTTTAAAAATACTTGACTGAGTGGATACCTAGTTGCTTACTTGCTGACGCGTTTCAAAACATTCATCCTTTTACGATGAGTAGAGGGTCATTCATCCTCTTGAGTAGAGGGTTAGCTTCGTAAAAGGAATGAATGTTTCGAAATGCGTCAGCAAGTTAAGCAATTACATATTCACTCAGTTAAGTATTTTTAAAATTAGTTTAATCAGTGAAATCAAGATGATTACATCAAGCAACTTCATTTATAGAGTGTTTGGAATTTTGTGAATTGATCTCAAGGACAGAATACAAATTCATATACAAAATAGCTGTTACCTTTGATATCTTTTTCACATTTATTTATATTTTATGAAAACACTATAAAACAGACTGATGATACATATCATATATCTAAATTAATTTATAGAGCTTTGATACCAAGGGTTTCTCATAATGCTACTGACATCCTTGTAGATTTGGAAAAAAATGTATTAGGCTAATAATAGTTTTAGATTTGACCCTTTGCACTCGTACAACGTGATTGCATGTAAAGCTGAAATCTATGCTAGCTCGTATTACGAGAAATCACGTATTTACAATATTTTGTTTATGGAAGTCCTAGTTGTTTGTTTAAAGTCCATTACAATGTGTGACAATGTTTGTTTGGTGTAAATAAACTCCTCTGCTACATTTATTGTTCTTGGCAACATGCTACCGATGCACATTCTGTTGTTTTAGCCACCAGGCGCCATTACGTGGTCTACCTCCATTGCCAGCCTTAAAATGTTGCCATGGTTACCATACAATATCATAAATAATCAAGATTTAGAAATGAATGAAAAGAACAACATTAACAAACAAACTGGATTTATGGTATCGAGTCATGCCTCACAAACGGACTATGGGAAACGAAAGCAATAAAAAAAGCGTATAAATAGTCACAAACAAAAATATTAGTCCAATATCATACATAGAAAGAAAAATGGAAAATTGCAAGGAAATTTGCTTTTAATTTGCCACTTAATATTGTTGTTCTAACATGTATAAATATATTTATATTAATTGTAATTATAAAATTAAAAAACTAAAATAAAACTTTTTTTGTTGACTTAAGTAGGAATCGAGTTTAAATTTTTTTTTTATATGACTTATTCCTAGTTATAATACAAAATATTCTAACCATATACAAGTTGGTGATAGACCATTTGTGACTTTTACTTAAAACACTTAAATTGTGTTTGTCCATGGAATGAAGCTCCCCCCACATAAACTCCAGAAATGTAACTTACATTTGGTAAAGTGGTGATGAAGTTATGTATATTTGCATTCTGAGCAGCTGTTATGATCTCTGTCATTGGTATATAATCACGAGAGTTATCCCCATAGGCAATATTTTCTGCTATGGTTCTGTCAAATAGTGAAGGTTCTTGAGCGACAATACCCATCCCAGATCTCAGTTTATCCAGTGGGACTGTTGTAGTACCTCTTCTGTCAACCGTCTGGAATAAAATTGAGAGCATATTATTAAACCATGTACCCTTTATATTACAGAGTACACTCAGAGTAGAGTGTTAGCTTCGTAAAAGGAACAAATGTTTTGTAATGCATCACCATGTAAGCAATTACGTATTCACTTAGTTGAAAATTTTTAAATTTAGTTTAAAGATATTATATTTTTATAAAAGTTTATAATTTTAAAGGTGAAAATGTAAAACAACCTGAAGTTAAAAATCAAGATAGAAATAAATAGTGTATATACTTGACCCTTCATAATAATAAGCGTTTGCAGTTAATAATTACAAACATAATTTCAGTTACATCTCTTCTAGAATAACATGTAATTATTGTAATATTTTAGTTTTAAATAACATACAATGTGATTTTAATAGGGTAAAACTTATCATGAAAATTCTTTTAATTGATCTCTCTCTCTCTCTCTCTCTCTCTCTCTATATATATATATATATATATTATATATATATATATATATATATATATATATATATATATATATATATCGCAATATGTATTCTTTTGTATTAATAAAGAACTAATTCAAAATACAAATACAAATTCAATTATAATTCTTGTATTTGTATTTTGACTTAGTTCTTTATATATATATATATATATATATATATATATATATATATTACGTTATCCATTGTTTTTCCGTTGCACTGACTTTATGAAGTTAATATATTACTATTGTAAGTAATTTTATCCACCATTATGTGCAATGATTTTACCTTGTGTGATGAGGTGCCTTTCGGTCACTTGTCCATTGTCGAATCACTGATTACTTTTTCTCAATGTTTCTGGTGTGGATGTTCGGTCCGTGGTGTTGGTATTTGTTGACGTCATACACATTTCCTCTTCAGTCTCGTGTATAATGTTTTTGAATAGTATGTCTTCTGTATATGTTGTAGATTCATTAAATTGTTGTGTATGTTTTTATAACTGTGGTATTTTTCTAGTGAGTTTAGTTCTATCGGGTTATTATTTATTTCAAGTATGGTTAGGTTATTTTTGTAATTTGTTATTTCATGTTTATGTGATATTAGGTGTGCTGCAACATTTGATTCTTTTGAATTTTTGTTTTTGAATGCTCTATAATGCTCTTCAAATCTTATTTTAAATGATCTGGTTGTTTTCCCTATGTAAAATGAGTCACAGTTGTTACATGTAATTTTGTAAATTCCTGATAGGTTATGTTTTTCTGAATTTGTTTTGTGGTTTGAGTTATTAAGATATTTTATTATTTTGTTGTTTGGTTTGTATGTTGGAGTGTAGTATTCTTTGTTGTATATATTTGTTATTTTTTCTATTTTTTTATTAATGTATTTATATTTTAGGTAGATTTTTTAATTTTTATTATTTTTGTGTTCCGGTTGTAGTGTTGTGTTGAGGTTAGGTTTTTTTTGTGAATTTATTGTATATATTTTTTATAAGGTGTTTGTTGTATCCATTCTCTATTGCTATTTTTGTAATGTTATCTAATTCTTCATTTAATTTTTGTTTGTTATCATGTGTGTATTTTATTGCTTTATTTATCATGTTACTGTAAGTGTTAATGTTGTGTGTCCAGGGGTGGTTAGATTTGTAGTGTATTGGTGTTGTTGGAATTAGGTTTCCTGTATACTATAGCATGGGCGCCCATACAAAAGGGCAGGGGGGCCGTGCCCCCCTTAGCTCCCAGAAAAATACAAAAATAAAATTATTAAGACTTTCGTACAAATATTTCTTTTTTATTTTCAGCTGATGTGGAAGAACTATATTTTAATTATAATACATTTTCACAGTATTAACAATATAAATAGTAAATTTATGCGATTCTGCTACATTAACACCTTGACTGAACGAAGTAGATTTTAAAGTCAGAAACTATCGAATATACCATATTATGTGATTATGTCAATGTGGACCAGTTAATGGTTGCGTCAATTAAAGGAAAAGCTAAACAGGACACGACTAATATCCTAGACGCTGACACAGCGAGCCAGCTATCCCAATGATAAGGAAAACGTGACAGCAAGAATAACCTAGGCCCTTCCGACTGACGCTGCATTTCTTCTCTGTTGTATGTCATCTGCGTTCGACATTGTAGTACTGTATTGGGTGCAAGTAGGAAGCAGGGAGATTATATATTGACTATAGTGTACGGTACCGTGTTACGATTTACAAAATTGATAAATTATTAGCCTAATTGGTAAGTGAAAACATTTTCTAATAACGAAACATAACAAACGTCAAGAATCAATTTCAAAAGAATTCCTATGTATAATAATATGATACATAGTTATTACATATTAGGTATATTTCTTTTCTATTAAGTTAAACAAAACATACCATTTTGTCAACATATTAATTTTAATAGTTTATTATATGTTATAGCCTATGTTACATTAACTTCAATTGAATTGTAGAAATTGACATTTCAATTTGATTTATCTTTAATATTAGTCCAGGAAACGAAGCTTAAAATAGGAAAAAACTTCGCAAATTTTTCGGAAAAGACCGATTTGCATAAAAATTTGGGATTAAGTTCAACTTACCCTCTAGTTCAAAATCTATATAGTGCCGATGGGCGCTTTCTATTTTTTAAGCGTGAAAACTACCCCTTATTGTCCAAATCTATAAAAAAGCATAAAAAGAGCGAAATTTGGTTCAGATGAATTAAAAATAATTATTGTCTGATACTCTAATTGTAATTGTTAAATATTTCGACCCTCTAAAAATTCATTTTCAAGGGTGAAAACTACCCCTAATTGCTCAAATTTATAGAAAAAGACTAAGGAGGATAAAATTTGAATCTTCTTACTCAAGTAGGGCCTATACATTTATTGATTTATTTCACAAGGGGTAACTGAATTGCAGGTGAAATCTTTCGTAACTCTCTAACGAAGCATTTTTTTCTCATTTTTAGCATTATATGATCAGTTCCTCCTGAAACACGCAAACACCCTGAACCTAATGAGATATTTCAATAAAATCAGATATTCGACTGTCATGCCTCGGTTAAAATTTAAAAAAAAACGCCACTTATAAAACTGAAATAATAGCCAATATTTAAAAAAACTTCCAACCTCAAAATAATTTGTCGGTTACTATCCTATCCTATAATAAATGAAATTACGCAAGAAAAAAAAGCTTTTTATTATATTTTTTAGTATTTTAAGGAATAAAGATTCACTCATTCTATAAAAAAATAAATTAATCCATACAAAAAAGCCTGTAAAAATTAGAAGTTTCGAATTTTCTAAAGTGCCTTAAAACTCACTATTTTAACCATAATTTTTCAAAATTTCCCCGGAGGACCTTCTTATGGAGGGAATGTTATTCCCCCAGGTATCAGATTTGGCCCCCCTATAAAATTATAGATGGGCGCCCATGTAATGTAGTTTCTATTTATTATCATTTATAATTAATGTGTTGTCGAGGTAGTTGATTGTTCTATTTGTTTCTGTTTCGACGGTGAATTGTATGTTTTCGTTGTATGTATTTAGTTTGTTTAGTATTATGATGTGTTCTTTGTGAATGGTAGGTTGGTATATTACAAGTATATCGTCTACATACCTTGTCCATAGTGAAATATGGTGTGTGTTTAGTATAGGTTTAATTATTATTTGTTCAAGGTGTTGTAAGTACATTTCTGACATGACAGATGATATGGGTGATCCCATGGGGAGTCCAGTTGTTTGTTTATAGTATTTATTGTTAAATTATTAATTAACAATTAATTAATTGTTTATTAATTAATTCGTATCCATATTTTATTTTTTATAAAAAATGGATAGGAATTCATTAATAAAATAAAAAACATAAAAACAAACAGCAACACAAAAATAATAAGTTATGACATAACTAACATGTACCCCAGCATCCCAATAGAAGAAACCATAGAAATAATAAAAATCAAACTAATACACAATAACGAAAAAAGAAACAATAGATAGTGTCATTACGCTAACCAAACACATATGTAACCAAAATTACTTCCAATTTAACAATAAATACTATAAACAAACAACTGGATTCACCATGGGATCACCCATATCACCAGTCATGTCAGAAATATATTTACAACACTTTGAACAAATAATAATTAAACCTATACTAAACACACACAATATTTCATTATGGACAATGTATGTAGTATGTAGTATGATGCTTGTGCATTACACAAGGTAAAATTATTGCACTTAGTGGTGGATAAAAGTATTTACAATAGTAATATATCAACTTCATATATATATATATATATATATATATATATATATATATATATATATATATATATATATATATATATATACTGATACGTATTCCTTCACGAATGGAAAAATATGATGAATAGTTACTATCTGGAGTACATCTGTTCATTCTGCAGTCCATAAATTCGCAGTTCCAACGTTTCACTAGAATCTCATCCAGCATTGACGAGGTGAACCCAACAACAGTAGAAGAGCGAGATAGTAACTATTCATCATATATATATATATATATATATATATATATATATATATATATATATATATATATATATATATATATATATATTAACATTGAAATTATAAATAACAGAATTACTTCTCCCAAAAAACTAAAATTTTGTAATACTTTACTACATAAACAATTAGTGTAACACAAACATTTAATAAACCTTGAATTTTGTAGTCCATTACGTTCTGTGAATCTTAATTAATCACTTAAACTATAGTTAATGACTATCAGAACTTTAAATTTTGTAAATTTGTTAAAACTTACTGAGACAGAATGTTTTCGATCGCTATGTGGCGATCTTCATCAGTGTCTTCTGCTTGGAGATGTCAGGTCAAGCGGGGACCGTTTTAAAGGCAGGTTTTCATTAGTATGAAAGAGTATGTGTGATTTGTATTGTGTTTGTTCGTTTAATATGTTTGTACTTTGTGTTTTTGTGTGTCTGTAAATTTCATATTGTTCTAGTAAGTTGGGATGTGATTCTTTTTTGTTGATGTGTAGGATTTCTAGGTTATGTTAATGTCTGTGTATTTGTGTCCTGTTTCTTTTATGTGATTGTAAAATGTTGAGTTGGTGTTCTGTTTGTGTTCCTCCACTCTTTGTTTAAAGCCTGTTTTTCCAATGTAGAATTTGTTACATTTGTCGCAGTTTAATTGGTACATGCCTGGCGCTTGTAGTTTATCTTTGCTGTTGGTGTTCTGTTGTATTTTGCATTGTAACTTGTTATTTGTTTTGTATGCTATTTTGTGTCCTGTTTTTTGAAATTTTTTAGGCTATTTTGTTTCTTGTTTCGTTTATGTATGGTAATGTGGTGTATTTGTTTTTCCTGTCTGTAGTGATAATTTTAGTGTTTTTTTTTGTATTTTGTACCACAGTTGTTTATTATTGTAGTGTTGTATCCATTTGTGCATACTAAATATTTAATTGTGTCTAGTTCTTTGTTTATGTTTTCTGTGGTCATTGGAAATTCTTTAAGTCTGTGGAGCATGGATCTGAAGGCAGCGTGTTTGAGTCGGATAGTATGGTTTGAGGTGTTGTGGATAAGTGTGTCTGTCGTTATGGGTTTCCTGTTAATGTTGAAGCTGTATTTTTGTGTGTGGCTTTTTGTTATGGTTAGGTCGACGAGGTTTAGGGATCGGTTAGTTTAATAAATTTCTGTTATTTAGATTTAAGAATTATTTCCAATTTTTAATATTCAACCTTCCTTCCAGACTTATTCTTATGTTTATAGAAAAGTATGTTTAAGTCTATGTGATTAGGTTTCTGTAAAATAAAGTGTACTTACAATTGTCCCTGAGACTGGATCGTACAACCGTTGTAACAGTTGTACACATGTAGACTTGCCACAGCCACTATGACCAACCAGAGCAACAGTCTTTCCTTTATAGATATCGAGTGAAAAATTTTGAAGTGCAATTTGTTCTGGTCTGGTAGGGTAAAAGAAATTAACATCTAAATATTTAACTTTGCCCTCTACTTTCTGTAACAAACAAAGCAATCAAAATAAACTTCACTATTTTAAGGATGACATTTTGATTTGTTTGATAACCTAACCTTTTATATCTGTTACCACTGACAGACATGATACTGGCAAATGGTAACCACTTGGATCCAACTCAACTCCTTGAACTTTACTGTCTAAGTAGGAATGACTCTCCATGCTTCTTTTTGGGTGGCATTTTTTTTTTACCATAGACATACATAACACTCTCTATAAATTTAGAAGTAAGATTATTAATAGTTGATTTTAGTTTTTAAAGAACTTTATACAATTTTATTGTAATAAATTGATTAGATTGTATTTTTTCTGTAATAAGATTTTGTAATGATGATGACATGATCACCTAAATGTATATAAGGGCTTATCTTGGTAAATTTATGCATTATTTATTTTTGATTAATTTTTGAGGTATTGGAATTGTTATCAATAGTTTTTTCAATTCCTTTTATTAGCTCACACTCTGCTGATATATATATATATATATATATATATATATATATATATATATATATATATATCTTGAATAAATTTTCGATTGTTAATAAAATCGTTTTTATTCATCCAATCAAGTTCAAATACATTTCTTTTAATTTAATGTGGATGTTAATACAGGTTTTTTCAAATATTTATTCAATAATTAAATTATAAAAATTTGGAAAGTCTAGGTCGGATTTGAACTGAGTATCTTCATGTTCAAAGTCTAGCGCTGTGGCACTGAGCCAACTTTCCCATACCTAGAAATAAACTTCTCAAAGAAGATGTATATGTATTTTTCTTTTGATCCAATCTGGTTGTTATCGAAACCTCCATTCCACAACCTTAAATTAATGACATGGCTACCACACAATATCATAAACAATGGTCTACGATTAGAAAATGAATGAAAATAATAAAATAAACAAACAAACTGGCTTAATTGTATCGAACTTTGCTTAAAAAATGGACAATGCGATAGGAAAGCGAAAAGAAACTGCAACACAATGCAAGCGATGAAAGAAAAGAAAACGTATAAAGAAAAATAATACAAAAAAATAAGAATGGAAAATTGCAAGAAAATTCACTTTCTATTTTTCCACTTAATATTGTTATTCTGACATATTTATATTAATTGTAACTATAAAATAAAAAGAAACTGAAATAAAATTTCTCTTTCTCGATTTAAGTAGGAATTGATTTAACAAAAAAAATTATATCATTTTTTTGTAAAAGTTTTACAATAGAACCAGTGAAGGTAAACATATTATATAAATGCATTTTTATGATACATAGGTGATCATGTGACTTTTTTTAATGTTTGTGTTCTCTTTACATATTTTTGTAAAAATTCTTTTATTTTACTAAAAACTTGTTTTACAACACATTTGTTTGTTTCATTCTGTGTTTTTTGTAATTAAAATATGTTTAACATTATTTTAAAAAGACTTTTTTTAACGTTTGTGTTTCACTATCCCATTAACCTTCAATCACACGCGCCAACTACTCGGACATAAACACACGCGCGGGGTATTTTCCACCCCATTTCTTATCTTAAAAAAAAGTTAATTATCACTAAATTTTCATCTTTATAAAATTGTGTGTGTGAATGTTGTTGTTTATAAAACGTTTTATAGTATTTTTATGGGTTTATCACTTGTAGATTTTTTTTTGAAGTAATATAGTCTAAATGCACTTAAATTGACTTTATAAATTGTAACTTTTTTTTCAAATTAAAATTAAACATTTATTCATACATTTTAGTAAGTTGTAATGGCTAGATTCTTTAGAGGACTTTTCAAATAGGTAAACAACATAAATACAACAATATGTTTATTTGAAAAAAAATTATGTAAATTCAGCTTGAAAATCGTCAAAATTTGCCACACTCAAAATTTAAAATTATTCGTCATAATGAAAAATAATTCTTATTACTATGCAATTTACTTCATATTTAGACAAGTAAACATTAGTAAATAACTTTTTACATCGGAATAAAATATTTCAAAAAATATACACATTTTATTAGGTGAAAAAAAATTAGCTAAATTCATAACTGTGTACAGAAGTATTGGTTTAGAAGAAAACATTAGTTCAGCCCAAATTAAAAAGTCAAAAAAATTTAAAAAGTAAAGATTTTTTTAAATTCATATTTTCAAAATGTATTTTTTATTCAGGTGCACATTCTTCACAGTATATAAAGGAATGTCCCTACAAAGTAATTTGTTGCAGTTGCAGCATAAAGTGGTCGTCTTCCGGTCTTTTTGCAGCGGGCAAACTCCGCATCGTCCAGAACTTCTTTTATTTTTATTTCTCGAGTTTCCTCAACACCACTTATGTGCTTCACACCTGCAAAGGTGTGCTTTATATACAAAGGTAGTCCTGGCAGTAAGGCTCATGATGCAATATGGGGTTTTGAAAGCTCTTGACCCAGAATTTTAATTTTTTTTATGACAAAAAGACAAAATTACAACAAAAAAGATAAATAAATATGTTAAACACCAATAAAAGACTCACACTAAATAATTATTCTAATTAAAAAACAATAACTTAAAAATGTACCAACACAAATTTTTGGACGAGAACACACGCGCGGGGTCAAATTCACCCCGCACTTAAAACAACGATGTAAACACAATGACTGGTACGCCACAACGGGTTGACCTTGAGTGACAGTGTGGAGGAAGAAGTGATAAACAACTACCTAGGAGGGGAGCGAGAACAAAAATTTTTTTGAGTCGCCTCAGAGAGAAATGAATGGTGTGGGGTGCTTTACACCCCGGCGAGTGTGTTTGAAGGTTAAAACGTAGTCATCATAATTATCATTTTTCTTTCTAGTAGTAGGATTCGTAGCTACTACAATAATATTTTTACAAGTGCTAAAGAAGTACCTATGGGATATTAAAATGAATAACACATTTAAAAAAACGCTATTTTAGCACACACAAAAAAGAAATTGTAGTAGTCAAGTTGACCATACATAAGTAAATGTGTGACAAGATTTAGAGATAAGTAATCTAGGGTTAAAAGAGAACATTTTGATTAGTAGATCTCTTATTCTATTGAACAGATATCTTTCAAAAAAATATTTTGTCCTAACCCATTGACCAATCAGTTTCTTCAGTAATTTGATAAAAGAAATCCAAATAATTTGAGTCATAATGAAAGTTAAGCATGTTGCTACAAACATCCTGAATTATAATAAAATGCATTGTGTAATTCAAAATTGTTTTTTAAAATTTATTTTGTTTTTAATTTTTATATAACACCAATTTTTTTTATAATTTCTTCTTAGCTACATATCCTTGTCCTTCTTCTTAAAAACTCCTATTAGCTCACACTCTCCTGATATATATTTTGTACAAATTTTCAATTTATAATAGAATACGTTTTTACTCAACCAATTTAAATACATTTTTTTAAACCTATATTGGATAACAATTGATGTTAAAACAGTTTTTTCAAATATTTATTCAATAATTAAATGATAAAATATATGGGGTCCAGCCGGACTCAAACTGAGAATTTTCATATTTGAAGTTTAGCGCCTTGGCACTACGCCGAATTTCCAATACCTAGAAATACATTTCTTAAAGATGTATATGAAATTTTTCCCCCATCTGATTGTTGTCAAAACCTCCACTGGACAACCTTAAACTGTTGCCATGGTTACCGCACAATATCATAGGCAGTATATTCTTGGGTACCTACAATAAAGGTTTTGTTTGTTAGCCTCGGTAAGAGTTTCCTTACATTTTTTTAATATTACTTGTTTTCCTATATATTTTTGATATTTTTTCTTCTTTTTTGGTAAGGGTAACTAAAATAAAATTTTTCTTTGTTAACCTCAGTAGGAATTTACATAAATTTTTTTTATAATACTTGTTAGGTAGCAAATTTTGTTAACCTTTAATTGAATTACCTCATTAGTATAAATGTGTTATCATAATATTTTAACATTACAAGTAAAACAAAATTTTGTTTCTATAAAAAAATAGCAGGAGATGCAGTCTAATTTAGTTGAGTGAAAGTCAAATGAAAAGATAACAGTGTATAGCAAGTAAATCCCAAGTGAAATAAAAACTAAAAAAAAACATATACCTAAATAAATTACTATATGTTACGACCACCATTTTATCTTTATACTTTAGGTCTTGTTTGATGGATATTATGTGTAAACATTACATTGGAGAAAATGTTATTTAAACAATAGAATGAATTTTGACTCAATAAATCGCTCAAATTAAATCTACCGTCATCTATTATATGATCGATTTCACTACTGTCTAAATGTTGTTTGCCTTGTACAAAGAACACATACTCCAATTTGTTTATGTGGTCAACTCTCAATGGACTTATCATTTGTTTCAAACTCCAGTTAATTGTCCAACAACCCTTCCAAACTCAGTGTTCCCAGATAACCAAAAACATTACTTTTCCTCACTTTTATTCCAAAGAGACAGAAAAATAACTGTAGCATGATAGTAAAAACATAGCAGGAAATAGAAAACTACTAGTCTTATAGAGCGCTTTACAGCACACAGAATACATGCCTAGAAGGACTTGTAAATGTAGCCCAATGGGATAAGATCATGTTCTTTAAAAACTTACCCATTCCGGATCAGGATCATATGGAGGTGATACTATATTAGGTTCTCTATCAAGTATAAGGAATAATCTTGCAGCAGCTAGCCTTGCAAGATTTAATCCTGGAGCAAAAGACAATATAGAGCCCAACATCCAAGCACCAAACAATAACGCTTCTGAAACACTAAGCCACAATATAAATATTCCAAGAGTACAGTAATTTATTGAATCATATTTATAGACTTAAAATATAAATTTGTAAAATCTTACTGAGACAGAACGTTTTTGATTGCTATTTGACGATCTTCATCAGTGTCTTCTGCTTGGAGTTGTTGGGTTTTCGATAGTATCAAAGAATATGTGTGATTTGTATTGAGCTCGTTCGTTTAATATGTTTGTACTTTGTGTTTTTGTGTGTCTATAAATTTCATATTGTTCTAGTGTGTTGAGATGTGTTTTGTTGATATGTAAGATTTCTAGGTTATGGTAAATGTTTGTGTATTTGTATCCTGTTTCTTTTATGCGATTGTAAAATGCTGAGTTGGTGTTCTGTTTGTGTTCCAAAGCTGTTCGACTCTTTGTTTAAACCTGTGACCTGTTTGTCCGATGTAGGATTAAACTGCGACACTTGTTGCAGTTTCATTGTATACCCCTGGTGCTTGTAGTTTATCTTTGTTGTTGGTGTTGTGTTGTATTTTGTATTGTAAATTGTTATTAGTTTTGTATGCTATTTTGTATCCTGATTTTTGAAATTTGTGGGCTATTTTATTTGATGTTCTGTTTATGTATGGTATTATGATGTACTTGTTTTCCCTGTAATTTTAGTTTCATACAAATACACAGACACTTACCATAACCTAGAAATCTTACACATCAACAAAAAATGACCACATCTCAACACACTAGAACAATATGAAATTTATAAACACACAAAAACACAAAATACAAACATATTAAATGAACATACCCAATACAAATCACACATACTGTGATACTATCGAAAACCTGCCTTTAAAACCATCCCCGCTTGACCCAACAACTCCAAGCAGAAGACACTGATGAAGATTGCCACATAACGATCTAAAACATTTTGTCTCAGTATGTTTTTACCAATTTACAAAATTGAATGGTCATAAACTAATGTTAAAGTGATTAATTAAGTTTCACCTAACGTAATGGACTACAAAATTCAAGAGTTTAATATGTATTATCACCAACATTAGATCAAAAAGTAAGTGCTACTAAAGGTAAATATTTGGATATTAATTCATCTTAAAGAGTATAAATGTAAATTAGTAGCTCAAGTTAGGATCACAACAAATATTACTAAATTTCAATTAATTAAATAGTTTTATTTGTTTATTACTCTCTTTTATATATGATTTTTAGTTAGCTATTGTAAGCTGATCTAAAAGCCAACATTATTTTTACATTCTTTTTAAATGTCATAATAGCCTAAATATGCTCTTTGACTTAATAACCATTAAAAGAATGGTCTTTACTTACAGACCTTATCTTTAATAAAACATAAATTATTAATATAAAATGTCTCAATTAATTTTTATATATTACCCTATTTGATGAAACTTACATAGCAATATACTTGTACGGAACATTCTCTCTGGCAACTAAATAGCCTCCATAGGCTATACAGAAGCCATAAGCATAAGTAAAGGCAGTTGGGCCAAACGGATATACAAGCCCTCTAAAACGCAACTTCTGTTTAAGAGCTTTCTCTGCATCTTTTAACTTTGCTATATATCTTTTCAACATAGCCTCTTCTAATCCAAGACTTAGCACTGTGCGGATAGATGTGATAGCTTCGACAGCCACCTGAATAACAACTATAATATATAGATGTCTATGTAGGATTATAAAAATAAGTAAAATTAACGCAGTACTACTTAAAATTAACCTATAATTAAGCTTGTAAGAAAAGTATATTTTTAACCAAAAAACAAAACCTTGTTAGATAATTTGTATGCATTCAGTGGAACTTGGATAATTCAAACTTATATAATTCTAATTCTTCTTCAATTCTAACATTTTGCCTGGTCCCTAGCAATATGTATGTAAATAATATTTTAAAAAAATCATTCTTAATTGAAATTTCGTGTTAGTGAATTCAAACTTTTGTTTCCAATAGAGACATAGTTTATATTTTGCATGAGTTTTGCAATTTGCGTACGGCTCTCAATGTTAGCCAGCTGGGTGGGGCAACAAAACAATGAATCAATTACCCCCCCTTTTTTCTGTGAGATTATTTTATTCATTGACATTTGTACGGCTCATAAAAGGTTACTGATCATGGAAAATGTGGAAGTTGTGTTTTTCTCAGTAGTTCAGCCAATGGACTATGGAATTATAAAAAATCTCAAACATCATACAAGGGTATTCTCGTTGAGAACATTCTCACAGGAGATTTTAGTGTACTAAAAATTAAACTGGGCATTCTTCAAACCTCACGAATGTGCAAACAAGATAGGGACCAAGTGACAGAAAAAAACCATTAAAAATTGCTTTAAAATAAATAGGCTTCTAGATAAAAGATTAAGAGTGGAGTTGCTAACAAAACTGAGACTAAGGCAGGATATTCTGTCGACCGCTGGGAGGACGTCTTCAGACTCTCCCATTTCATATAAAGACTTTGTAAATGTTGATGAAGATGTTGCAGTGTGTAGCAAGTTGACCGATACAGACATCTTCTCAGAAGTAAAAAACGATGGAAACGACGCATCGGGTAACAAGAACGACATGACAGAGGAAATATCCATACTGAGTGCGCCAGAAGCATTTGATCAAATCCGAAAAATAAAAAGGTTTTTTAAAATCACAAAATGAAGTGACTTTTGTGTACATAAATAAGATAAAATCCTATGTTATGAATGAGAAGCTTAGATCACAAAAACAAATACTGTAAAGACTACCAACCTATTCCTAAAACTGTAAATATGTACAGAATGTAAATTAAACCTATGCATTTGTATTTTTATCATTGTAAATACTGTATTATTTTATATTCTTAGAATCCTATGTTATGAATGAGAAGCTTAGATCACAAAAACAAATACTGTAAAGACTACCAACCTATTCCTAAAACTGTAAATGTGTACATAATGTAAATTAAGCCTATGAATTTGTATTTTTATCATTGTAAATACTGTATTATTTTATATTCTATCCATTATACATCATTTGTATGATGTTTTACAGAATATACATAGTATATAATTTTTTTTTTGTTAAATGTTTTTAAGAATGTAAGGAAGTTTTAGTGATTTAATTTCTTTTTTTGTGAATTGTTCATTCAAAATTTTTAATGGTCCCTAGACATTTGAATTAACCAAACTCCACTATATATATATATATATATATATATATATATATATATATATATACAAGGGTTTTCATAAAATAAGGTTCCCATAATGTTTAAACATAGAGTTTTATTTTTGTTCTTAATGTAATACATCATTTTAAAGCTTAAATCTTACGCTTTTTTCCACATAATCCCCATTTCTGTCCAAACAATTTTGAAAACGATGCTCTATCTTTTCTCTCCACATGTTATAGAATTCTGCCGATAAACTTTTGAAGAATCAAGTAACCTCTTCCTTGACTACATATTCGGCGCTGAAGCGTAAGCCACCCAAGTGTTCCTTTAATTTTGGGAATAAATGATAATCACTTGGGGCTAGGTCTAGACTCTATGGAGAGGGGGGAGGTAGAGCACAACAGTCCAGCCAAAATCTGTCAGCAGTTCTTGAGTTCAATGTGAGACATGAGGTCGAACGTTGCTATGGGTAAGCCTTACACCACTGGACAATCTTCCTCTCCAGCAGTTCTGGATCGCAAGTCTCAGTTATCTTAATGTGTCGCAGTATTTGTCGGAGTTAACTGTTGTTCCATGAGGCAGAACGTCGATTAAAAGCAGGCCCTTCCTGTCCTAAAAGAAAGTTGCGATGACTTTCCCAGCAGACTGTTTGTTTAAACTTCTTCGGGTTTGGCGAAGTTGAGTGACATCATTCACGTGATTGCTGCTTGGTTTCGGGGGTAAAGTGAAACACCCATGTTTCATCACCTGTAACAATGGAATGCAAGAATTCATCTTTGTTGTCTTCACATTGTTGCAAAAACTGCTGGGCACACTCGACACGTTGCTGTTTGTGGTTTTGTGTAAACATTCGCGGTACCCTCCGCACACACATTGTGATAGCCTAATTTCTTAGTTAAAATGTTATGAATTGTCATGTTGGAAGTCTCAGGAATAAGCAAATCAAGTTCCTTAATATCAATCCTCCGATCTTCGAGTAATATTCTTTCATCTTTATCAGCAATTCCGTCTGAAACTTAAGGCGTTCCGCTCTGGTCTTTTTCATGAATTTTTGTGCGGCCTTCACTGAGTTCTCTACACCATTTGCGAACATTTTGAACAGATACACACGTTTTCCCATAACCTTCGATTAACTGGCGATAATTGTCAATAAGTGAAATCCATTTTGTATTAAAAAAATGTATCACAACATGAATTTCGCAACTGGCGGTAACAGCAATGTGGATCTCCAACTTCGAAGGCTGCTAGCTCGGCACAGAACAATGTAGCGAGGCGGGAGTGTTAGGGATAGAGAGAGGGGGAGTTGATAAGTAAGACAGTGTTACCACATTTTTCCTAGCACGTCGCATTCTTTCTTAGTAGCATAGGGAACCTTATTTTATGAATTACCTTAGTATATAAAGTCAAACAATATTACTTTTCTATATAATTTTAACATCTAGCTATTATATTTAATTGGGTTGTTTATTCAGACTTACTTTTGTTGCTTCTTCTAATGCTTCCCTCTCATTTTCCCCTGCTTTCTGCATTACTCTTGCTTCAATCAACAAAGAAAACACAATAAATGGAACAAAGGCAAGACAGACAAGAGTCATCTTCCAAGAATAAAATAGAGATATAATTGCTCCTACTCCAAGAGTACTAAAACCTTGTAGTAAAGATCCAACTTTACTACCTATTGCCTAAAACAATTTTAAATTATATTAAGAACCAAAAATTATATGGGGCAAATTAACTGTTCTAAGTCAGCCTCTGAGCTACTAAAATTATGTCATATACTTGATTATTTTAATTTTGAAAAAAAATGTTTTAATAAGAATCACTAAACACTTTTAAATGTTTTAACTTGCCTATAGTAGCACTTACTTTGCTTAATAACTGAGTTATGGTCTGAGTTGACAAAGGGACACATCTCCAGAAATGGCTGTCCTCAACAAGCAAAGTAGGTGCTACTATAGGCAAGTTTAAAACATTTAAAAGTGTTAAGTGATTACTAGTAGCTCACGCGGAGATTGAATCAACAAATGTTAAGAACCACTATTGTCTTATGGTTACAAAGGGATATGTGATAAAATATTTGTAGAATCTGGCCGCATTTTGATTTTTTTCATGCATCATTGAGTAAGTTACGTAAATGACAATCTATATACTGAAGTTTAAGAAACAAGGAATTGAGGTTATCTATCATAATGAGGAAAAATATAAGATATTAATTAGCAAACATAATCATTGTACAATAGCATGTTCTCAGCTGATATAGTCAAGTTCTTATGAAGACATATAACTCTCTTCTCATGTTGACTTCTTATAACGATACTGGGCTTATGGAGGGTTATAACTGGTAGTCGTCAAGTAAAATTTATTTTTAATGCCCTTACAATGTCTAAATTTAACTAATAATTATTTGCAATCGTTCACAAATACTTTACAAAGTAAACACTTCAAGATATAATCTATTGACAACGATAACTACTAGGTAATGACAGAGGGATGAAAGAAACTGGAAGACTTATTGTCAAAAACAGGCTGCTTAATGTAGATGTCATTTAATCACTGAAATATTCCAGCTAGGGTAGAGTTATAAGTTTTGTTCTGGGGAGGGGTTACAAGATTGTCCTGCAGGATATCAGTTAAGGTCCGGGGGTACTCCCACCAAAAAATAGAGGATATTTAAAAGCTTATAAATTGAACCATAAACTGCACTATAAGGTACATGTTTTAAATTGCTTTTTTTATTGGTAAGTTTCAGTATGCTATTTATGATATGTATATCTCATAGAATACAAATCGGGGGCTTTTAGACTTTTAGCTTTGTAAAATTTTAAATTTTTTAATTTTTTCAAATTTTGCAAAGTCATAAGTTCAAAAATAAGCCTGATGTTGTTTCTATGAGAAACATAACATTGAATACCTAACTTCGTCTGAAACAATTCCTAAAATTTCATTTTGAACATCACGACTTGTAGCATTAAAATAAAGTTCATATTTTCCTTTGAACGTACAGTCATATTTGGAAAATAGCTCGCTTACGATCAAGTTAAAAACTGATACTGCAGAGTATATTTCTTGTCAGCTCTATTATTATTTTTGCTGTATTTTAATAAGTTCATTGTCAGCTTTTGATTATTAAAAAAAATAATCACCTGTCCAGAATGTTGGAGGGGTAATGCTCCTTCTTGCACCCCCTTAACTCCGCCCATAATTCAAGCTACCTAAGCTAATATAGTAAGATAAACAAAAAAAAATAAAATAAATGCAATGTCATTAAGACATGATATTTACCATTAGACTCAATGTTATTAAATTAGTACATAAATATGTTCCAACTAGCCATTAACATTCTTGTAATTGATGTAGAGAAAAAGTAAGAAAGTATTTCATGCAACCACTACTATTAATTTGTCAATCCCAAACACATATATACTTGTTATAGATTATCTTAAAAGACAGGACAGACCAGAAGGAAAAAATAAAACCATACCAGCTGCATCTTACAGTATAAGCATGGTTTTTTTTGCAACCCCTCCATTGCCAATATACCAACAGTTGAATAAAATATTAATGTTCTAAACCATTAAATGAACTAGTTTGAAGAGTTTTGAGTACAAAACAAACTAGTAAATACTCTTAATACTTAAATACACTTAAATATTCAAACTTATATGTCTTTAATTTTAAGACATAGTTATCCTTTAAAACATTTTAAACCCACTGACAGATTTACAAGGTTTTTGTCTCATTTAAGGTGCTATATATTGTATGCCAGGTGGTGGCAACAATTCCTAGGAACATTATTAACAAAAACATTTATCAGCAACAAAAAGAAATAGAATTTTGCATTTTAATGTAATAAGCTTGAGTTCAAGTGAAATGCAACTGGCAAACTTAAAGGCTGCAGACATACTTCTATGACTGGGGATTAGTGACAACAACGCAACACAAACTGAGGTTACTTTTTCACAGCACCTAGAGTTGAATGCAAATATTCATAGTGAAATGATAGCAACGTGACTAGTGAGTAACACAGAAAGAAGAGTTACTCTGATCACTTCATGCTGTAAACTCATTGCTCAATGTCTCAGTTGCCAGCAGTACTTGTTGTGTTGTGTATGCGTTTCTCAAGAGAGCTATCTTATTTATATTATTATTACTTGTTTTTGCATATTTTGTTTTTCCGTTTCATTGAATAGTCTTTTATTATACCTCTATAGTATGTCAGATAAACAAAATATTGCTGGTTCTGGTCATGATTTGTGTACCCAACAACTTCAAAACGATATAAATGATTACCAAAAATTTGTTTTGAAAATATATGAAATCGGCACTCGAACTATAAAATTTTATTGGTTTAAAAACTAATTTTTATTTCATTGCATTGTTATGTTATTTTAAGTTTTTCAGTTATACATAAAAAGAAATACATATTGAATGAGCAATTAAATTTAGCAGAGTGTTATTGTTAATCTTTCTCCAACTGGAATCGGTTCTCGCCAATTAGTTGTTTTTCTTGATGTTCTCAAATACATGACTTAAAAGGTAGTCGTAAATGCTAATGCTCATATGATATTAATTAAAAAATTGGTCTGAGTAAATTCATAAGTTTTGCACAGCAATGTATTGACTTTGTCCCGCATGAATGACGTTATAGAGGTGTAGGCCTACACCGATTTGTCTTTTTTCGTAACACTTTTGTAGCTTCTTTCTTAAAATATACACAAGGACGCATCCTCCCTGGACAACTAAACTAGCAACTTTATATGAACAATCTTGTAAACCGACTAGCAACTTTCCTAATAACAACTCAAATGTACGTTGCGTTGCCGTCACTAGTTGCCTTCTGTACGTCTGCGGCCAAAGGCTGTGCAGTTGCAGTGGAAGTATTAATAAGTAATTTAAAAGAGCAGTTACAGGTTGCATTTGGACTAAGAGGCAGATTCCAGGCTAAGAGGCAGAACTAAAATTATAAACAACCAAAATGTGACTAAACACTTTTAATTGTTTAAGCACTTTTAATTTAAAGAAATACAATTTAAATATTAGTAGTAATTTTGAAAAATATTTAAAGATCAAATCATAAATAAAAAACTTAAATATCACAGTCCCTAACTATTCAGTTTAATAAATCAAGCCATTAAAATGATAGATGAATATTATAAAACAAACAATACCAGTGTTGCGTGATAGAACATATACTTCTGGAAGATTAGATGTTTTTAAGGAAAATATACTGTATATCTCTGTCAGCTAAGCTGGTAAAATAATAATTATGTTATTGTATTTTTAATTTAAAGCATTAAATCCTTCTGTAGTTTGAAAAAGTGTTTAAAGATAGAGAGTGGCGCACATAAAAGTAACTTAGCCGAGATTGTATAATGTTTATGCCAAGTCAAGGAAAAATCCCCCTATTTTCCCCTTACCATGTTCAACCTCCAAATGTAGAGGTCATAATTGCTTAACAAACACTCCGGATGTAGACCGGTTACTTGGTACAATGCAGTTATATTCAGTGGAACCAAGAGTTTTCAATGTAGAGTATTACGTCTAAAGCAGTTTAATTAATAAAACACGTAAAAAGTTTTGTGAGAAATACCCAGAGGGTATTATTATTGCCAAGAGGATGGCTCAAGTGTTGGTGTAGTACGAGCACAATTGTAAATAAATTGAGAAATAAGCCAGTTATAGTCTGATCATCTGTAGTTGTTGCTAACATCGCAGCTCGTATAGAACAAAGGTCTGTAAGTCGACTCGGCATTTATCACGGCAAATTGATGTACGAAGCAAATCATGCCAAAGAGTTCTAAATGCTCTTTATTGTATTTGTAAATTGTTACAACAATCCAAGATGTGTCGTAAATGAATAATTTAATTTCAATTGTATTGAATTTTTTTGCTGGCTAGTTTTATGTGTACCACCCTGTATTTAGTTATTGAAATTATTAACCCACTCCCTGGATTGTAGCTGTATCTCCTGATAGTTTGGCACACAGAGCTCCAACACCATGCTTAGGGTTGTCGAACCAGGCCATTTCTTGCTTTAACATTGCAGCAAACACTTGCTTTCTTAATCGTGAGGTTAACCTTACACCTGCTAGTGTTAATGTAGAAAACTGCAAGAAAATTGTTTAAAATTATATTAAAATTTTTGCATTAGAATTACAGTAAGAACAAGATTACCCAAATAGTAATTTAACTTTCTCTTTTGAATCTCATGAATTACAATTATGAGAATTCAAGAATGAAGCAAATTTGGTTACCTAGTGAAAATTGAAAGCTACAAGTCAGTTAATAAAACAAGGTGGGGTAAATTTTGAAAGTAAATAAAACATAATAAAAAATGTTAGAAGAAAACTTTATTGTGGCATCAGAAGGGTACATTTGGAAGTTAATTTTACTTTGGTTTAAATAATATCATTCAAGTGATGTCCCTTAATATCAATGCACTGCTGTAACAGGTTTGCAAAGCATTTCTTACAAAATACAGCAAACCTTTCGGTCACTTGACTGTTGTCGAATCGCTCATTCGATATATATATATATATATATATATATATATATATATATATATATATATATCAGAATAACTATACTAAGTGGCAAAATATAAGGCGAATTTCCTTAGAATTTTCCATTTTTCATCTATGTATGGTATTGGACTATTAATGTTTTTGTTACTATTTATAGGCTTTCTTTTTGTGGTTGCTGCATTGTGTTGCAGTATCTTTTCGCATTGCCCGTTTGTGAAGCAAGGTTCGATAACGTTAATCCAGGTTGTTTGTTTATTTTATTCTCTTGAATTTTGTAGTCCATTACGTTCGGTGAATCCTAATTAATCACTTTAACATTAGTTTATGATTAATTGTATTATTTATTTTCATTTTTAATCCTAGAGCATTATTTATGATGTTGTGTGGTAACCATGGTAAAAATCTAAGGTTGTGCAATAGAGGTTTTGACAACAATCAGATGGGCGCAATAAAACTTCATTTATATATTTGAGAAGTATTGCTAGCTATATTAAAGTTGGTGCAGTGCTTTGGCAATTGACCTAAACTCCCCAAATGTTTAGAATTTAATTATTGAATAAATATTTGGAAAAACTATTACCATCAATTGTCATCCACTATAGGTTAAAAAAATGTATTTGAACTTGATTGGATGAATAAAACATAATTTATTCTTGATTTAAAATTTGTACAAGATAAATATCAGGAGAGTGTGAGCTAACAGAAGAAATTAAACTATTAGGGTAATTACTAAAAGAATAAAAGTGAATATAATCGAATTAGTACAAGAAAGGTATTTTGAAAGGTGAAAGATGTCTAAATGCAGTATTTACACTTTGTCAGTATACTGCTTTCCTACAATTCATATTTTATACAGTTACATAAAAAGGAAAATCAAAATTCAGAACTAAAGAGGATAGTTAGTAACTATATAGCGACAAATTAAAAAACCTGTCATTCTTGATTCTCATGAAAACTGACAAAGTACAGTGCGTGAGGTTTAACCGTGTCTCTGACTTTGACATTACTAGGGTAGACTGGGCTGCAGAGCGGGGTCAAAACCCTACACTTCAGAAAATATCAGTGTCGTGTTTAAAGTGTAAACAGCTCTAATTAACTAAATGATAATAATGTAATAGTTTGATGTAGACATGATCTTTAAATGTGTTGCTCTGCTTCAGTAAAGAAAGAGACACGATTACAAAAGAGACGATATATGTATTGTATAATGTTTTCAGTTAGGCTAGTAGTCAAATGCTAGAGCAGAACAAAGAGCCCTATTAAACCTCACACACTGTAAAAGATTCCACTAGATATCAAAGAGTCTCTGACCTTGGCTGAAAAAATGTTTCTCTAAATTTAATTTTAATATAATTGACCTTATTGTCTTACCTGTACAAAAACAGCAATCATAGCACCTATTCCCAGTAAAATGAAATATATTGCATATGTGTTAGTTGTTGATATAACCTCTTTAGCATCTGGCAAAGAAAGTGCCTGAAATAATAATAACTTATTCGCATCTCACATTGGTTATGTATATTCTTAACTTATTTTCTAAGCTTCTAGTCTTCCTATATAGTTTTCTTCAAGTTAATTTTATTCATACATGCATGCATGACTAATACAAATGGTTATGTTGATAAAATTGAATGTTTTAAAAATATATAAAAAGATTTTTACATTAAAATATGTCACTTTTAAAAATGTAGACCAATGTGAAAATGTGGATAAGGATGAGGTGGGCATCTATCTTTGGTAAATGATGAAATGTTCTTTGTAAATGATTAAAGTTAGTTTAACAATATTGTAGTTATTGAAAAGCTTATTAAAACCATAACACCAATAGCGTCTATTCTTTCTAAAACATTTTTTTGAATTTCGAAGTAAATTCTTTATGAAAAAGTTCATGGAAAACTGTGATTAAAAAAGATTTGTGCTTGTTTAGTATTTAGGTACCAAAAATTCTAATCGATGAACAGAAAAAAGTACTTGGGTAGTGGTTCAGTTTTTGTCAAATTGCAACAATGACTGTGACAACATCCTTAGCAGATAATGACTGTAGACAAAACTTGAGTAATTTATGATTTAGCAAAGAGAAAAGCGAAGCAAATGTTGATACAGTAGATTCTCGATAATTTGAGGTAAATGGGACTGAGATTACCTCGGATTACCGAAAACTCTGACTACACTCACTTAAGTTCCTGTGCATTAGAAAAAATACGAGTTTTAATGAGCCTTAATACTATAATTAAAAATCCACTAAATTAGTTAATAGAAATCTATATAAACATTTCTTGGGAGCCCGACTAATTTCCTTTGCGTACCTTATTGATATAAATATATATTGGAAGTTCGATTCATTTCCTTTGCTTACCATATTGATATAAACATTTCTTGGAACCCTGACTCATCATTTTCTTTAAATAGATAAATAGGCTCGAATTTTACTGAAGCTCGAACTATCGGGGTTCGGAATAAAGAGACTCTAGTGTATATTTAAATATATGTATATAGTTTTGGGTCAACACACTGTTCTTTTATTGAACTTTTTACTGCAAGGTAAAGCATTTAATGAAAATTCTTACACTTGAAACATTGCCAATTACAAGCCTAACGTACCTATCAGTGACACTATTTCAATCCCTGACATTTGTACACAGCACACTGCGAATGTGATAGAAAACGTTTTGGAGAACTGTAGTTGAAACAATTCAACCACCCTCCATATAGTCTTATCCACAAACTGTCTTCGTATTTAATCCATACAACTCATAAATCTGTTGATGAATTTGTACCTTTTTAATGCACAGGTAGTTAGCCAGAGAAAATAAGTTAGAGATATAATCACACATGTGGCAGGATTCAATAAACTCTGACATTATATAAACAATAAAACTATAAAAACCTGGACTATGGAAATCAAGTTATTTTTCACTGCAACTCATTTTAGTGTTTCTTGTTGTAATCATCTTGAACTAACTGATCAAACTAGAATTAAATAATACTTATCTAAGTGAATACATAAGGGCTTATTTACTGACACGTTTCGAAACAATCGTTCCTTTATGAGGCAAAGCCTCTACTCATGAGTGGTTTTTAACATAGGTTTTTATTCATCAAAATAAAAAAAAAATATTTCGTAATTCATCAATTTTGAATTAGAACCAGCTCCAAACTCCCTGAATTTACTTAAAGAAAACATTAAACTTTAAAAAAACTGAATGTTTTAAATATTATTCAATAGCATATTTGTTGATATTTTTAACAGAATTCTACTCTTCTAGCAGGGAATGTATGAAATTCCTTATATGGTGCACCTCAAAAGTCCAAACTTATCAAACAATTTACATTTTAATAATTTTCAATATTCACAAATTTACTGAAATATTCCGTATATAGTTTAAATAAATAAAACGTCTTTAACCACAAATAAACTTTTTATTAAATCCTTACGTACATTTTAAATACAAAGCAATCATTTCCAGAGGAACTTATCACAAAAATACATTTGCAAAACAAATGTAATAATCACAATTTTTTAATTACTAACTATTATGTTATTTTTCTTATTAATTTAAAATTAGGATTTATGCATTCGTAAATGCACACAAATTAAAATTTGTGTTGTAAATATAAGTATTTTTGTGACAAATGTTTCTGAAAGCAAGTGCTTTGTAATTGAAATGTACATAAGGATTAAAGTAAAAGGTTTATTTGTGTCAAGAAGTTTTATTTATTTCAATAAAAATATTGCCACAAGTTGTTATTCTGCATTCAATATTTTAAACAATCATTTCAACACCCTTGGTAGAAAATTTACTTAAAGTAAAACGTCTGTAAGAAAACAAATCTTATATTTTTTAAAGAGCAGCTAATTTAAAACCCACGCTAGTGCTTGGATTGTGTTGCATTTTATATAGTAAAGGAGCTGGTCCTATTTCAACTTCAAGCTTGATTCTGCAAAGTATTTTTGTATGGGAATTATTAATTTACTCATTCTCATTTCTGTTTGGAATATTTCTATATGTTTGAGTGCAGTTTTCTGCCATCCCTAACGTTTCAATATTCTCTTCTGTTGACTCGTTTCAGAGTAACTCCATTTTCAAAACTTGAATTGTGCTGTTCCAGTACTGAAGAACAGTATGATTCAAGTTTGAAAATGGAGTTACTCCAAAATGCATCAACACAAGAGAATATTGAAACGTTAGGGATGGCAGAAAACTGCACTCAAACATATATTTTTGTATTTTTTACAATAATAAATCAATTTTGTTGAAGTAATATAATTTATCCCACATGAAAATCTATAAATTATCTAATTAATGTATTGTTAATAGTTTTGGGACATTAATATATTTATGAAACTGCTACAAGTACCTTAAATGAAGTGGAAAATTCCTAAAGAGAGAAAAGTGAATGAATAAATAATTAATACTCACACCATATAATTCACCAAAGAATATAGCACTGACAGGAGAAAAAATTCCCATAGAAAATGAACCAAAAGCACCAAACATAATATACATCCATTCTGGCTTGTTTAAACCTACTATTCTCCACACTGATGCCTTTTCTTCCTGCAAAATAAGTATACTACCACATATAAGTTACCTTTTTATAAGATCACTTTCTACTGTATTTAACCATTAATTTTTAAACTATTAACTTTTAGACTCAACACAATATATATATATATATATATATATATATATATATATATATATTCAATATATATATGTATTACAGTGGCGGCTCCTGCCCAATTACATTGGTGGGGCTCATGACAAGGGGTCTCCCCAGATTTACGAGGTGCGGAGACAATTTTGAAATTTGATACCCATTTAACTCGTTTTACATTCTAAGCACCTACAACTTTTATTAAGTTATACTTATTGATTAATATATTAACATTGCTATAACTAATAGACGTATTACGGTGTGATTTACGAAATGTTGCTAGGTTAGATAGTTAAGTGATTGCCTATGCTAAAGCGTCGAGTACTCAACGAGTAGTGTGAATCAAGTTTTACTTTTAAAAGTATATTAGGCCACTGTGTATGTGCATCAAAGGATCTATAAATGGAAACATTGTGAGAACATTAGAAATAAGCCTACAATGCTGCTTCCTAAATCATATAGAATTGTAGTAGCAGCACTGATTAGCCATTTCTCAGCGCATGCGCATGACTACGGGACTCCATCCCAGGCCACTCGTACATGAGTGACGTCACCGCACGGTTTTGGCTGTTTCAGCTTATTCCACGCACACTCAATGCACTAGTCTGGAGCTCTCTGCTGTGAGCCCCGCGCGGAGCTTGCGGTTAATTTCGTGCATCAGCTGCTTAATATTTTATGGTTTTAACATTGCTTAAATAATTCTAAGCTCTTCTTAACCTAATTTAAGACAAATGAATATTAATTAAAAATTAATTTTTGTAATTGGGAGGGCTGCGCTCCAGAGCCCTTTTGGACAAACCGCCACTGTATATAAATATAATCAGAGACACCAATGAAGATCGCCCCAGAGCGATCAAAAACGTTCTGTCTCAATAAGTTTTTTTACAAATTTACAAAATTAAAGCTCGCATAGTTATAAAGTAATGTAAAAGTGATATATGTGTGTATATATATATATATATATATATATATATATATATATATATACATATTTAGGTTAGTTTTGGTTGGTAAAGATTATTTAGATTTATTGGACTAGGAGACTGACAGACTTACCTTGGTAAGAGTCCACTCTGTAGTCTTGAAATAGAAACACATAAAAGCACTTAAACAATGATATATTTCAACCACACAGTGGTCTTTGTCAATCGAAGAGAAAACACAAAAAGAAATATGAGAGAATGAAATGGAATAAAATAATGAATTATTTTATTTCATTCTCTCATATTTCTTTTTGTGTTTTCTCTTCGATTGACAAAGACCACTGTGTGGTTGAAATATATCATTGTTTAAATGCTTTTATGTGTTTCTATTTCAAGACTACAGAGTGGACTCTTACCAAGGTAAGTCTGTCAGTCTCCTAGTCCAAAAAATCTATATATATATATATATATATATATATATATATATATATATATATATACGAGCGTCGTCCAGAAAGTAAAGAACGATTGCGCATCACGGAAGCCGCAGTTCCCCCACCACCGCGGGAGTGGGCTTATTCTTTAGTCCAAACCTTCCGCTTCAGTTTGAGCTATGTAGCGGTGCCGTGAGGTCACGTTTGCGTCTCTTGTGGAAGTTCAAAATGGCGGCGCCAATTGAAAATCCCGCCAAGTGTGAAGTCCGTAGTGTGATTCGGTTTCTGAATGTGCAGCATGTTCGACCCATAGAAATTTATAGGCAAATTAAGGCAGTGTACGGTGACAATGCGATGAACGAGTCATCTGTGAGAAAATGGTGCATTAAATTTAATGAAGGCAGAACCTGTGTGCACGACGAGGAACGAAGTGGAAGGCCGTCACTCGTTACTGACGAGTTGACAGCGAAAGTTGACGAAAAAATTCAAGAAAACCGGCGTTTCACTTTGAGCGGTCTACTGGCATTTTTTCCACAAATTTCAAGGTCGCTTTTTGCACGAAATAGTGACGGAGCGTCTTGGTTATCAAAAGATGTGTGCTCGTTGGGTGCCTAAGATGCTTACTGATGTCCACAAGACCAAACGGATGGGAGCAGCGCTTGAGTTTTTGACTCAGTATAACGAAGATTGTGAGACGTTTCTTGACCGCATCGTAACGGCTGACGAAACTTGGGTTTCGTATCGAACCCCGGAAACAAAGCTCCAGTCAATGGAATGGCATCACTCGAATTCGCCGAAAAAAAAACGGATAGAAAAGCCAAATTTGAACACCAGGAAAGTGATGGCAACAGTTTTTTGGGACAGGAAAGGCCTAATCCATGTGGAGTTCATGCCGAGAGGAGAAACAATCAACTCAGCGGCCTACATCGAGACCTTGCATCGGCTTCGCCGCGCTATTCAAAACAAACGATGCGGAATGCTGTCATCAAAGGTGGTGCTGATCCACGACAATGCTCGGCCTCATTGCAGTGCACAAACCCAAGCAAAACTTCAGTCTTTCAAATGGCAAATCTTTGGACATCCTCCGTATAGTCCGGATCTGGCTTCGAGTGACTATCACTTGTTTCCAAAGTTGAAAGTGTTTTAAGGCGGGAAAAACATTTTGGACGACGATGATCTCAAAGAAGGAGTAAAAACGTGGCTTCATTCCTTGGCGGCAGAAGAGTATAACGTCGGTATTCAAAAATTGGTGTCACGCTACAACAAGTGCCTTGACGGTTCCGGTGATATTATTGAAAAATAGAGTAAGGTTATAAATAGTTGTAAATAAATGTTCATCCTCGTATCTTTTGTTTTCATTGACTTACACCAAAACGTTCTTTACTTTCTGGACGACCCTCGTATATATATATATAGGTTAGTTTTGGTTGGTAAAGATTATTTAGATTTTTTGGACTAGGAGACTGACAGACTTACCTTGGTAAGAATCCACACTGTAGTCTTGAAATAGAAACACATAAAAGCACTTAAACAATGATATATTTCAACCACACAGTGGTCTTTGTCAATCGAAGAGAAAACACAAAAAGAAATATGAGAGAATGAAATAAAATAAATGTAAGTTGTAATCACAGATTGTGTAGAGTAGAAATCAGATGTCACAGATGCACAGATTAAAGATATATATATATATATATATATATATATATATATATATATATATATATATATATATATATATATATATGTATATATATATATATATATATATTGTTTCCATGAGCATATGAGTGATTATAGTTTATATAAGTCTGTCAGGGGAAAAGAGATAAGGCTATTAGGAAGAAAAAAAAAATAATAAATAAATAAAAAAATAAAATGAATGGATTTATCTGATGTTGAGGTTAGAGGATTCTCTGGACTTGGTATACCACTGGTATGATAGTTCCCACCTTCTCAGTTCTGAGGGATTGCAATCAGGGGGGAGTGATTTAATTATTTTTGTGGTATAGCAGTCATCAAAAGTTGTGATGTTGTGACTCGCAGCATGTTGAGCTGTTGGTCTATCCATATTCATAATTTTAACATCATGTCTGTGGCCATTCATTCTGATATTCAGACCATCCGAGGTCAGGCCTATGTACTGTGCTGAGCAAAGTTTACATTGTAGCTGGTATATGACATTTTTCGATGTACAATTATGATGACCCTGTATTTTGAAGACCATTTTTGTTGTTTGGCTGTTGAAACTATTTGCTGAGGGGTGTATTGGACACGTCTTGCATCTAGGTCTATTGCATGGGAAGGAGCCATGAGGAAGTTTGTGTGGTTTCTCTGCATCAGGGTCTGGTAGTTTAGGATGTACTAGGATGTTTTTCAAGTTGGGAGGTTGCTTGTACCAAATTTGCGGTGGATCGGTGAAAAGATTTTTGGTGTGGACGGAAGCTTGAAGAATTTTGAAGCCATCTCTCAATATCTTGTTGAGTTTATGTAGACCAGGATGGTAGTCTGTTATTAAAGACAGTTTATTTTGTTCTGTTTGCGGTTTATGGTGAACCGAGGATTGTGCTGAATGAATTTGGTTTTCAATGAGTTTTTTTGGGTATCCTCTTCTCTGGAAGGCTGTTGATATCTTTCTATTAAAATCTTCCAATTCCCTATCATTTGAACAGATTCTCTTACCCCTGATTGCTTGACTGTATGGAATGGATCGTTTTATGTTTATTGGGTGGTTGCTGTCGAAATGGAGATATTGTAGGTGGTTTGTCAGTTTGATGTGAATTCCTGTGTTGATATTTCCATTCTGGAGTGTTACCTCTACATCCAAAAAGGTGATGGCTGATGTAGATTTCTCCCAGGTAAATTGAAGTGTGGAGAATTGTGTCAGGCTGTCTAAAAATGCCTCAAGTGTTGAAGCACCCTGTGTCCAAATTAGGAAAATGTCATCTATATATCTATACCAACATAATGGCTGGTGTGTTTGTGTCTTTAGAAAACTTTCTTCCAACAATCCCATGTACAGATTTGTGTACGATGGTGCCATTCTGGTGCCCATTGCTGTTCCCTTTATTTGAAGGTAGTTCCTTCCCTGAAACTGAAAGTTGTTCTTCTCGAGGATGAACCTGGTCAGGTTCACAAGAAAAGGTGTAGTGGGAGAAGGCTTGCCTGGGCGTTTGTTTAGAAAATTCTCTATTGCAGATAGGCCGTGTGCATGAGGGATGTTGGTATAGAGAGAGGTGACATCTATGGTGACCAAAATAGTTACCGGGGGTAGAGGTACAGATATTTGTGAGAGTCGATCTATCAAATGATTGGTGTCCTGGGTATGTGATGGAAGGTTCTTTACTAAGGGTTGAAGGTGTGAGTCGAGGAAAGCTGAAATTCTTTCCGTTACTGAATTGCAGCCAGCAATTATTGGTCTACCAGGTGGAGGGATTATGTTTTTGTGGATCTACTATATATATATATATATATATATATATATATATATATATATATATATATATATATAAACTGTATATAAACACCTGATTTGTTAAAAATTTAAACTGTACAAAAATAAAGATAATAACTTAGTGGTACAAATAATTTATACTTTTTTTTTTAGTGTACTATTTTTTTGGTACACAAGTAAACTCATGTTAATATGTTTAAATGTTTTAAAAAAATGTGAAAAAATTAAAATTACTAATAAAGGAAAATTTGTTCTGTCCAATGAATTAGGCTTAGCATAAAACTTCATAAATAGAAAATTATGACCTGAAATGGTAATTTATCTTGCAAATTGTTAGACTGTTAAGTGGTTAAAGTTTATGTTTCCTATTCAATATTTCATGATTTTATTAGTGTATAACCTATTTTAAACTAGAAAATAAATCTATAATACTCATATGTAGTTGTCTTTACTTTTTTTCCTATTGGCTCTTGCTTGAGTGTTTCTAAGACTATTTCAGTTTCTTCTACTTGTAGTTTATTTTCCTCATCTTTATCTTGATCAGACTGTATCATTTCTTTGAAGATACTATCAAGGAGAGGGGGTTGTTCTGTGTAGTCACAAACAATTATTAAATACATTACTTAAAAAATTATGCTGAACTATTGTTACATATTTTGGACAAGATACAATTCTATGTATTTAGATTTAGTAAATTTCTGAAAAATAGTTCTGAAGTTACTTATAACTTTTTTCATTTCATAGTTTCTTCAATAAAGTAAGCGATAATAGATTATTTAAGAACTTATTAGCTATTTCAAGTTAATACTGAGCAGTTATTAACAAATGACTTTGAAAATAATTTATCATGGTCAAAGTTACCCATTTTGTTAAATAAATATCACATAATTTAAAAACTGTAAATTGAGTACAATTGGAAATCAACATCAATATTTTCTTAATGCACTTATTTTAATAATTAACTGCAGTAAGAAATTTGTTAGTAAATAGAAAACTTTGAAATAATTGTTATTCTTGTTAAATAATTTTTAATCTAATTGTTTATTTTGTGTGATTTTAAAAGTTTGTTCATGTGATCTTCTTTATCTACTCATATTAACTTCTGTTAGGAATATTTGGTGAGTACATTTCTCAGCTTCTAATAACATTAAATATTTTCATTTGTCAACGCATTTCAGAAAGACTTCATTTTCAAAAGGTTTTGAAAATGTACTTATTCTGAAATGCCTAATAAACAACGAAAAATAGTGTAATGTTACGAAAGACAGAAAAATGTACTTGAATATATTTAGTATTTTTCATGTCTAAAATATTAAAATATATTTCAAGTGTCTACTTAGAAGTTTTATTATTTTCATAAAAGCATTTTAATAAACAATACTGGGCATCTATCATATACCATGAACATCAGGCTATCAGTTACACCTGAAGACGGATGCCTGTACAAAGAAGTAAGAAGTTAGTTATAAAAGCACCGTTTATTGTTTTTACAAGTATAAAATGTTTTAAATCTAAAATATTATGTGAAATGTTTCCTTTAAGACAATATGGGAAAATACCCACTGATAAAATATAAAACAAAAGTAATTTAAAATTTAATGAATATTGGGGACTGCTCTAAATCATTAGTACTTGTTACAGATTCATATCTTCTTTACTTCAGTTTTTGAATGGTTCAATTTAGGAGAACCTTGAGTACATTTTGGAATAGGCGAGACAGCAAAAAAAAAAGATATGCCAAATTACAATTTGGGGAAACCACCTTTGCAATATTAAGGATAGCCCTTAATATTAAGTCATTAGGGACAACCGTCAAGATGCTATTCACTGTGATTTCGGTATTATGAGATGAAAAATCTGGAGCATCGCACATCTGGATCAAGGTTTCAGCATGCACAGCACTTGGGGTGAAGAGCTTGTTGCCCGATGCCACTACAACACATATCTAAACTAAGCATTATCTTTAATTGTAAATGAAATGAAGATAAACCAATTCCGAAAAAATGCATCGAAATTTAAAACACAACAAACAGTATATTTAGCCATGATTTAAATTTTTAGAATTGTGTGTTTTACACGCTTACCAATAACTCCTATTGCAACCAATCAGCAAAATAATAAAATTTATTACTAAACATAGTATTTAACTAATTTGTCATATAATATGCTTTTGTTCTAAAAAATATTAAAAGAGTATTTCACTGAATAGGTTTGTACCGGCATGTTATTTTGCTTCCTGTGCTATATATTAGTATACACATTATATGTTCTTTAACCCTCTGATGTCAATTTTGTAATAATGCCTGGTTTAATTCAAACCTTCACCATACGCTAAGGATTAAAATAGATTATAGTTAATGAAATATCAAATTATACACAGTAGCTTAAAGATCGTTTGAAAATCTGGATAAATCAGTAGTTTAGATGTGTCCCGGTCCCAATTGATCCGGATTTTCGACGTTCTACTGTAATACAAATAAGGCAGACTTTCTATTATGAAATTATTATAATTCTTATGTTGAGTATTGCAAGTAAAGTGAGGATGTTTTATCGGCTAAAATACGGGTTAGCATTTGAAATTAATTATGTATATATATAGATAAAACTTTCTTTTGCAGTTTTTGTATTGTACATCTTGAGGTCTTTATAGAAATTAAACTTGTTTGAATTATCTAACAAAAAAACCACTACTCACTGGTTTATTCAGAAGATGCGTTTTGTGCTAGGTCAACACATTTTTTAATGCTGTGAATTACTGACAAGACTGTTGCTCAGGCGTGTTGTTTTGGTGTGAGCCTGTGGTTTCTTGAGAAATACACTGAAAAATCTGCTGACCTAGCGCGAAACGCTACTGTTGAATAAATCAGTGAGTAGTGGGTTTTTTCCAAGATAATACAAACAAAAGTAAAAACTTTCTCGTATTTAAGAGAAAAATCTGACTTATTTACAACATTCCAATATAATTTATAATTGGCTTACATGTTTATATTAAAGGGCTTACCTTCATCTTCTTCAGTACTAATAGACACTAGATTATAGTAAAGGCCTTTAGCAGACATCAGCTCTGAATGAGTTCCTTCTTCCGCAAACCTTCCTTCAGACATGACAATAATCCTGTCGCAATTTCGTATACTTGAGAGTCTATGTGAAATAACAATTGTTGTTCTGCCTTTACTAGCTTTTTCCAAAGCATCTTGTACAATAGCTTCACTCTTTACATCTAAAGCTGATGTAGCTTCATCTAACAGTAAAATGCTTGGATCCCTGACCAAAGCTCTAGCAATGGCTATACGTTGCTTCTGCCCTCCTGAGAACTGAGCTCCTCTCTCTCCTACCATTGTGTCATATCCCTTATGGTATAAAAAACTTTATTACTTTTAATAATATTTAAACAAATATTTAATTTCTATTAAAAATTAATACTGTTTAAAATGATAATCATGAATTAATTAATAACTTTACATTAATTTACAACTATCCAAACTTTAATTTCGACTAAATCTGTAAAAAATTACTGATTCCCATGGAGCGAATGAAAATGTTCTGTCTCAGTAAGTTTTTACAAATTTACACAAAATTAAAGTTCGGATAGTTGTAAATTAATGTAAAGTTATTAACTAATTAAGTTTTACCGAACGTAATATATTACAAAACCCAAGAGTATTAATCTGTACACCGATTTACTTTATACATGTATTGTATAAGTAACTCTAATAAATGTTTATTTTGTGCATAAACCTGATAACGCAAATTTAATAATATTATCTACATTGTATGGTGAATACAGAGAGGATTAAGGTAAGAGCAAAAAACTACGTGTTAAAGGAGAGGAGTATTAGCTTGTGCGTGAACGATTGCATCTTACTCTGTATCAGGAACGTATGGAAGTGACTACCCATTTATAGACAGAGAAAATGTATGGCTAAGGTTAGGACATAAAAAGCACTAGTACTGGGAGTGGGAGAGGGAACGATTACTTACATGGGCAATAAATTTTCTCGCTAACAAGCCAGAAAGACCATTGCAACCATCTGTAAGGATATTTCCAAGTGAGATATATAGACACCATGATTTGAAATGCCAACTCAGGTATCACAAGGGATAAAATGCCTTTCATTTTTAAATTGTAGAATTCATTCCAGAACTCCATAATACCTCTAAAAAATTTGATAAATTTGAAAATTATCTCATATGAGGTTTCACAGTCTATTAAAGTCTGTACAAACTACCAACAGTAATGTAAAAATTTGATTACTACAATAATTTTGTCATGTGCATTTTAATGTAATGGAAGTAGTTTTTAAATGAAGCAGAGATATTGTTAGGACAGAAACAAGGAGAGAAATAATTGATAAAAATACTTGGTACAAATATAATACTTTGCCAACTATGACAGAATACTCACGAGATTAAAAGTAAAAGTCTTAGTTCTGCAAGTTATAGAAGAATAGTATTTAAAATTTTTATCTTTCTGAAGTTAAAACACTGTAGAACTATTTCTTAGTAAAATTAACTCACTAAAGGTAGTTTCATGATAAAGTCATGGGCATTTGCAATTTTGGCGGCTTCTTCCATTTCGGCTGTAGATATGTTCAAGTCACAACATATGTTCTCAGCAATCGTAGCAGCAAACAAAACAGGTTCTTGCCCTACAAGCCCAATTTGCTTTCTTACCCACTTAAGATCTAATGTTTTTAAGTCCAATCCATTCATAAAGACCTGAAATGAAATTTTACATTTTCTGTATTTCACAAATAATTTGTTACGTATTGCACACAAAAATTAAAAATAGGTAAAGTATGTAACTATTTTGATTTGGTAAAATTCCAATAAATGATGTTTACAATTAGTTATTTCTAAAAAATGTATGCTTTGAAAAAATTAGTGGAGAGAGTTATTTAGAAAAATGATAAGGTAAAATAATAAGTTTATTCTGACATGTGTATAAAGAGAAGAGGATAACTGATTTTGGGAAGCTATCAAATATTCATTAAATATTTATATTAAAAGTAATTTTTATTATGGACTCAACAAAATTTTATTTTTGCATTTAATCTAAAACATAACTGATCATCACGTTTTGTGTATTTCTTAGAGTTTAAAGATAATTTTAAAGGGTTTTGATGTTATAAATTAACACCATTATAGGATTTTTAGGTAGGACCAAACTACAGAGTTATTGCCTTGTACATAAACAAGTAATATAGAAAAACTTTTTCAAGTAAATTCATTCTGAGGTTAACAAAGAAAACTTTATTTTATTTAGCCTAGAGCACTATTTATGATATTGTGCAGTAACTATGGCGACAGTTTAAGGTTGTAAAATAGAGGTTTCTATAACAACCAGATGGGGGGGGGAAATCATATACATCTTTGAGAAATATATTTCTAGGTATTGGAAAGTTGGCGCAGTGCCAAGGCACGCTAGTCTTTGAACATGAAAATTCTTAGTTCAAATGCGGCAGGACCCCACAAATTTTTTAATTTAATTAATGAATAAATATTAAATAAAACTGTATTAGCATCAATTGTCATCCACTACACGCTAAAAAATTGTATTTGAACTTGATTGGAGGAACAAAAACATATTTTATTGAGGATTGAAAATTTGTACACGATATATATCAGGAGAGTGTGAGCTAATAAAAGAAATTTAAAAAGGCCACATCTTTAAAAAAGGCTACTCCTAACACAGCATAGGAGTGTATACTTACACTAGAATCTTGTAGTAAACCTATCAATAAGTCAACTAAGAAGTATGAAACTAGACTTTCATACATTGTCAAGTTTCATTTTACATACCCACACAAGCACCTTGAGAGAGATTTGCAAACATCTTGAATTGAGCAGAACCAATGTATTGACAAGTAATATAATTGTTGATAACTAAATCAGTGATGTTTTACTCCGTTACCTACAACCACGTAGTTTTTAATAATATAGTATAGTTACATATAGTGGTTGCTAGTGTTAGTCATAGAAGAAAGCTATAAGGCTTTATTTGGCAAAGTAAATTATTTCAACTAAACAAATATAGAAAAATAGTAGCACAATTTAATTCAAAGTTATAAAGGGATAATAGTGCAAAGAAAATGACTTAGTAGGTAATTTAGTTAGTTCGTTTATCCATATTTATAATCTACAATATACAGTATAGTGGAAATGCGGAAAAACTGAGTTTTCTATATCGTTATAAGTTAGTAATAGTTATAATCGTGGCTATATATGCAGGAAGAAGTGTATCCAACTCCTTAAAAAATTTAGACTTGCTGATGTAGCTGTATAGACTGCTACAGTATAAGATGCAATTAGGCTGATAAGACTAGTTAAAAAATGACAAAAACTATTGCATCATAAAACAAAGAATGAGGTTATAAAAAAAATTAAACTATTTCTTTTAAAATGGTATATATATGTTTTGTGGGCTAAAATGTTCAAAATCGAAGTAATTCTTATTGACATAATTTACAAATAAAAGCATCATCTTAAAGGCATATACTTAAATATAATGCTACGTTTTTACTAAAAACAACTCTGTTATAAGGAAAATAGTGTAACAAATATACAAATTTAACTGATGATAGAACAAACATTATGTGATTAGGGATGACTGGAGTGTCTAAAGTTTAAGGGATTTAGAAAATTTATGTTGAACATATTATGTGAATGGCTGCAAAGTTGTTATGACAACGAATTGGTGATTAATAGCATGTAACCAAAAAAATTTAATATAGTGCAACTGTATTACATAAGGCAGTATTGTTGTTTATAATTATGCTATTTTTTTAATTGATATTGAATTCCACATGGTTTTCAAAATTATGCTACCTTCCTTATAACAATATTTCCCATTAAAGTATGCAATGAAATCAGGGTGAAACATATGGGTACAGTATACATGAGTATGTATAGTATTTATTTCCATTTGTATTATTATTAATTAAAATTATATAAAATTCATTTTCATCATGTAATGATTACTAGACTTTATCTGTTTTTCACCTTACGTAAGTAATTTTTCTTATTAATCATAAAACCCAATAACATCTAATTGAATTTAATTTAAGATATCTAAAATATAAAACGTATACAAGAAAATATAATGAACAAAAATCTGAGAATTTGAAGATATTTTTGGAAAACCAGAGACTTTTGTGAGGGTTGAAGTGAAAAGAAACACCTGGTTCAAATAAATAATAAACGTAATTGAATTTAAACTTTTCATCTAAAATCCACTAATAGAATAGAGAATATATGTTGTAGCATGTTTATTCATTTAAACTCACTTCACCTTCAGTCGGGTCATAAAAGCGTTCTATAAGCTGAATGGTTGTAGACTTGCCACTCCCAGATCCTCCAACTAATGCCACATTCTCACCCGCTGCCACTTTGAAGGACAGACCTTTTAATACCTATAAAGGTAATTTTATTTTATCAGACTATTATTATAATTGCTAATTTTATAATGAGTACCAAAGGCTGACTCAATATAAAAAAGTTCCTAATGGTTTTATATTGATAAAATATTTTAATTTTTAAATTAAAATTCATTTGTACTGTCTTATTGAAGAGGATGTGACTAAAGTGCAGTTTTTTATGAAAAAAAACAAATAAAAATTTTAGTGACTGAATATGGATTAGCTTTATAAGATGAATAACAATCAAAACTGGATCTACCTCTTTTAAATGAATAGGAAATTTATTTTTAACAGCAATTCAACAGTAATTGGCATACAAAAAGTAAATAGTTGTGTGGTTTTTTACAAAAATTACACAAAACAAATAAAATTACATTATAATGTTACAACAAAAAGACAACATAATCATACAAGTCAAAAAAACAATTACACTTTCTTTACAATATAGAGAAAGTATTTATGCCAAGTTTTAGTAATACACAAAATAAATAGAAAAACAGAGTCAAATAACTAAGTGTAACATACTCATGGGAGAGTGAGTGTGTGTAATTTTACTCACTGAAGCTCTGATCAGGACTACCTGATCTTGGTAAATTTTCCAAGATAAATTTCTCATTTGCAGCAGAAAGTAAATTTATACTGCAGTTTTGTTGTTGTACCTGTTGAGGTTTTTTAAAATTATTTTTATTGATATCACTTGGCAAAAGCTATTGAGTCTTGTCTGTAACTCACATCATTGAACAAAACACTGACCTAGTGTGAAACGCATCTGGTAAAAAATATCAGGAAGTAATGGTTTTTTGCCTAAAATATCAGTATAAATAATATACTGTAGTATTTTTTAAAAGTTTTTAATGTTTAAAAACATAGGTAATAAAGTTTAATGACAAAATTAAAAGCTCTTTAAAATTATTAAAAAAATTCTATTCACATTATTCAATAAGCTTTCTAGAACACTTATAAATCTCATATAGATCTTTAAAGTGTTTGAGTTTGTATCATAAAGGCTACAACAAGCCACTGGACTAGGGATGGTTGATCCAGTGACTTTAATGGATCGGTAATTTTAGTGACAGTGACAGTTTTGGATCAATGACTTTTATCGGTGACTTAGTACTGGTGACAAGAGATATTGAGACTGCTCTGTATGTGCCAATAAATGATTCCACACACCACCTTTTTCTTTTTTGGAAGGCTCAATTTATTTAAAAATAAACTCCTATGAAATTAAGAACAAACTACCGAGTGTGAAATAGCGTCTACTGTACACAACACTGATACTATCTTGAAACCTGATACAAACCGACACCCGCACATGACGTGAGTAAAACCTGTAACGGCGACAAATCAACCAATGACAGCTGTGGTAAAATATCTGTAACTTTTCAGTCACAACAGCGACATTTTTCCCAATCACAAAAAGACAAGGTCCTCCCCTTCAGTCAATGACACTGCAATATAATCGGCACTGAAAGCCAAACGATGAGAGCAGAGACAGTGACAGTGACAAATCAACTGACAGCCGTTTCATCCAGCAATTGCCCAATCACAACAGAAGTAACTTCCGATTGATCCATTATCACTGGAATTTTTCGTATTTTGTCACTGGTACCACCAGCGACAAATGAATATCAGTGATTAGTCACCATTACAGAAACTATCGACCACTCCAATACTGGACTGGTCCAAAATGCATCTTCTGAGATATTTCAGTTTGTTAATTAGTGTAAGTCAGGATTATAATTATAAAGTAGTAAAAATTAACATTTTTCACAAACATACATTACTTTGAAATATCTATCAAAGTCTGAATATTCTGTATTATGGAATACATGATGTTTCTCACTAATGAACAAACTTGGTAAAAAATTTAACTATGTTATTTCTGTAGATTAGCCTTGATTCATTCATCACTAAAAACCACAAAAATGTCATGACATAAATTAAACTTGGAATGTAAGGCTCTTATAGCTATAGAGAAAAAACTATTTCAGGTAAAACTGACTAGAAAAGGAAATTACTTCTACATCAGGTCGTCCTGGGTAAGTGAATCGTACACCAGTGAACTGAACTTCGTTTAATTTATCAGGAAGCTTTATCCCACCTACATTTACATCTATTGATGGCTCCTGCTTTAAAATTGTGTACACAGATTTTGCAGCACCTTTAGCTTTAGCAAACGATTCCAAGTAAGGAGTTGTGTAGCCCAAGTTCATTGCTCCAACAACAATTCCAAACAACACCTGAAAACATAATTTTTTAGATGAAACTTTTTGACATAAATTTCTGATCCTCTTAGTAGTAATATTTAAACTTATAGTGTTTTTGTTATGAATCGTATTAATTAGTGTACAAAATATTTTTAAAAGTTGTCCCTTATAAGTTCATTATATGTGGGCAGTAAAGTTAACGCTACACATTTTGTAATATAATTTCATGATATATATAAAACAATGAATGTCCTCTTTTAATGTTAGAATTATTCTGTTTTCTGTGAGTCTCATAATTATTCAAAAGCTTAGAGCAAATTATGTTTTAAATGAAATCAATTTTTTTAAAGTTTTTTTAGAAAATGATTGCAGAATAATCACAGCATTTGAATTACACATTACATGGTCAGGATAGGGGGACATTCCTGAATAAAAACTTTGTTAACTAATTTCTCTTATTTTACTGAATTTTTTTGAAAATCCAACCAAAAAAGAAGAAATAACCCATACTGAATCCAGAAGTTCAGCTAAAAAATGAACTGCTTTTATGACTAAATTTTGTTTTCTTGAATTTTGTAGTCCATTACATTCAGTGAATCTTAATTAATCACTTAAACAATAGTTTATGACTTCTGAACTTCCAAAAGTTCGGAAGTCATGAACTATTGTTTAAGTGATTAATTAAATTTTGGCGTTTGATCCTACAGTGGCCAAATTAGATGAATATGGAAGAAACTCCAAATCATAAACATTTTCTTTAAAGCAGCTTCATAGCTTAACTGCCACTTCCATACCCCTGCTGCCAGATCCATAGCACTGCTTTCAGTTTCATGACTTTTCTTCCAGTTCCATAGCCCAACTGCCAGTTTCATAGACCAACTGCCAGTTCCATACCCCTGCTGCCAGTTCCATAGCCCTGCTTTCAGTTCTGTAGCTCTTCTTCCAGTTCCATAGTCCTGCTACCAGTTCCATAGCCCTGCTGCCAGTTCCATAGCCCTGCTTCCAGTTTCATAGCTCTTCTTCCAGCTCCATAGATCTGTTATCAGTTTCATTTCATGCTACCAGTTTTATAACACTGCTTCCAGTTTCATAGTCCCGCTGCCAGTTCCATAACCCTGCTGCCAGTTCCATATCCCTGCTACCAGTTTCATAGTCCATAATTAAAATTGTGGCTAAAAAAATAATATTGATTACTTTGATGGAAGAGTTGAATTAGTGGCCCAATTGATTATGCCAAGAAACAATACATTACTAAGAAAAAAAGATAATAATAACCTTCTGGAGAAGCAAAAGCTAAGGTTCATTGTTCACTAGTTATAATGACCTCAGGGTTAATGTAGTTATTGTTATAAATGATTAACTTTAAATGAAACTTTAAAAAAGAAGGCTTGCATGTACAAAAGTATACTGAAAATTCTAAAATTAAGAATATGAGCATAGGCGACTAAAGAATGCAAATAATAACCTGGGTAAGGAATACACAAATGATTTTAAAAAACAAATATTGGACTCAGGTAAATGATTATTTATTTATTTAAAATAAATATTTTAAATACTTTCTAGATGTTTGGTACAGGTTCTAACCCCTTTTGATATAGTTCGGTTATCTATCAAACTACTGGGTATGATCTGCTTCACATGATCTACTGCACACTTTGTGTGCCTAGTCACTCTGTTCTTTTCAATTGAAGTCAGTAACAACTAAATTCAACAAGCATGTGCCTTCTTGCAAACTCTTGGCATTTCTGTAAAGTGTTAATCAACGACTTAATCCAAGCACTTATCTCTTTTTTTCTTTATTTTCCTTGGCTTATCTTGTACTGCAGCGGGGCGCGCACCGCGCCGCCCGCGGGCCATACCGCCTTGTCCACCCTTTGCCCCGCCGCAAGCTCATAATTTCGACAAGGCCTATCCTAGCCAGAACTAGGATACTGTGCAATGACCCGCCAAAATCTGCCAGAGAACAGGTCACTGGACTTAATATAAAAAACCTAACTTGCTGAAATTTAACCCTTTGGGTATGTATTTCCCGGGGAATGAGTTCTTTGAAGGCATCTTTATGGCAAAATGACCCTTTAGTTTTAGGAGTGTGTAAGAAATCTGTTTTAAACAATAACACTATTGCTTTGTTGGCAAGTTAGTAAAAAATACATTTTTTATTTACTTTTAAATTTATTATTACAGCACAGTTTGTACCCATCTTACATCTACTAGCTCTGTAAATTTTGAATACTACATTTATTTTAATCTTTCCTTGTTTATTCTTTTTTATATTACAAGTTCTGAGAAATTTTATCTTTAATTATTAGTTTCAGATGGAAAATTTTACTTTAGCTAAGTTCCCTTTAATCTTTTAATATTTAAAATCGAAATTACATAATTCTTTAACTAAACAAAACTGTCCATCCTTTTTTAACCTACTTTTAATTCAATATTTGATACTTTAGAAACCTAAGTGACATTTGTAAACAATTTACATCCTGTCAAAACAATTAATAATCTGAAAACATTTGTCATAGGAATTAACCATTTACCCCTTTAACTAATTAACATATTTTAAAACAGCAATTATAATAAACAACAATGTAACCCTTTAAACTAAACAATTGATATTTTTAATTTAGAAGTTAATTCAATAAGCAATTTTTCTCAATTTAAGAACAGTTAATAATATGAAATTGTTTGTCATAACAATAAGCCATTTACCCCTTAAACTATTTAACATATTTAAAAACAGCAAACATCTTCAAAAACAATGTAACCCTTTAACTAATTAATATATTTAAAAAACAGCAATTATTTTCGAAAACAATGTAACCCTTTAAAGTAAACAATTGATATTTTTCTTTACACAGAAATTTTCTCAATAAACAATTTTACTCCATTTATTTTGATAAATATTTTGAACATTTGATTTGCCAACAATAAAAAAGAAAATATTTATGCTTATGTAACTAATTAAACCCAAAACCTTACATTTTATCTGAAATTCTTAACTTAACAATTTATTCACTAGACTCACAATTTTACAACCCTTTAATCCTTCTATGATTTGATTAAACTCCAAAATAATTTTAATTAATTTTCATTAAATAATTTTAATTAATTTTCATTGAACTTTCATTTTAATTAACTTTCATCAAATAATTTTAAATAATTTTCATTTCTACTGATATCTGAATTTCTTTATATATATAAAAAAACAATTTTTCTTATCTAATAACAATTTTAATTTTATATAATATATGCAATCTTGGTTGGAGGAGAGGGGGGTAGTCCCATTTTGTAAAGGGGATCCCCACTAAACGCTACCCCCTCTAAGTTACGCAATAAACAAAGCCATTTCTTGAAAATTCTTCAACTAAAAAGAATTTTTATTTGAATTTAACTTAATAAAATGTCAACTTTCCCCAAAAATTGTTCAATATTAAATTTTTAATTAAATGAAAAAGAGAGAAATTAACCTCTGACCTTAAACTCAGGATCACTCCTAAATCCAGGTCGTTTACTCTTTCTTCTCCGTCGAGATCATTGTTTCATGGGTGGCCATGTTGGAATGAAGGCGTCCCTGATCTTGGCTGTTGGCCTACTGCGAAGTCTTTGTCTCCAATGCCCAGGATGTTCCTTCTGAGTTGTAATTGTTGAGTATTATGTCCCCACTTCGAAACTTGGAAAAATTTGACCTTCCCCTTTCCATTTATTTATTTGCATCATCCTATTTAAACTTTAATTAACATTTTTTTTACAGTTCTATTTTATAGTTTGAATTTAAAATTTTGAAATCCACTTTTATTTACTTTTATTTTCACTGTTCATTTTTTCACTGTTCATTAATAAAAGGTTTTAATTAAAATTTAGAAGCACTGTCCTTTAAAATTTTATACCTTTGCTCTAATGATCCCCTTTTAACACTTAACAAACTGCTGAGAACGCCACCTCGTTGATGTTAACAAGGAAACCCCTTTTGGAGAAAAACCTTTCTCTGGAAGGGCCCCCATCACACTTGCAGCTACATTTTGGCAACACACACTCTCACTCTTAGCCCGAGATTATCTACGCCTTCATTAACAGATTACAAAATTTAAACATAGCCTTGTGACCTGGAGCGCACTTACACACGTTGTTAAGCGTTCGAATTTCCAAGCCACGCTGCGATTGTTTTCACCCGCGCTTGGCTTTCGCGTTCCCACGAAACGTATATCACACCACGTTTTGTCGACCAATGGGGTGGCTTTTATAATTTACGTCACGACATCAGGTGACATTTGCTGATGGTCTGTTTACCTATCCCACACAAGGTAGGCCTCACTCCAAAATGATCAAATTCTTGTCTGTTTCTTTAATTTTGGTTTAACTCCTTTATTTGGCGTTTTCGCGATTTTTGTTACAGGGCATTTCTCTTTCCTCTTGAAAAACCTCGTCTCCTCGAATGTCGATGGCGGTTGTAGGTGTATTTGAGGTTTTCTCTCCTTTCCATGTACTTCATTTGTTTTTTGAAAATATACTAAAACCCTTATCCCTGCTAATGGCTTAGCTTTCACATTTTTAAATTACGAAATTTCAGTATCATTGCAACAGTATTTGTTAATCCTGATTCTGCCTGTTGCAGTACGTTGTTTCATCTGTTTGATCTTTCATATCATTCTTCAAATAAAATAAGTGTTGTGATCTATCTCATATTGAAGAAAAATTATTTATTTAATCCAATTTAACTCAAATTTTTCATTATTTCTCACTGAATGTTATTTTCAGCACAAGATTGTTAGCACGCTGTCAATTAGTTAGTGAAACTATTTGTGTAATTTATTTGATTAGTGAATATTTCAACTTAGCCAAAGCCAATTTAAAGTGTCAAGTGAACAGTCCATACCCGGCAGCTTCATTACAACTGGGTAAAGAACATTTTATTCAAAGTGAGTTAGCGTTTTTTAGCAATTTTCATTAGTCAAACCTTGTTTCTAAACTTTTGTAAAATTTTAACATCAAGAAAACTCACAGATTTACATTTTAGATTTATCTGTGTGGTCCTCCAGAAATATTATTTTTTTAACATTTTTCTGTCAAATTCAAGGGTTGATTGCCACACTAGAAATGTTTTTAATATTGCTTGATTCCATCTTCAACTTAAGCTACTAGTTTTACACTAAAATATTTCATCATGTAATGATAAGTTACACTTGCCTTTAGTAGAATTTATTTTTTTTGTTTAATGAGGACAGTTGTCTCTGAAGGTGTATTGCATTGTCAACTCAAACTGTAACTTTCTAAGGTCCATATAAGAGATACATTTTAATGTAAACCCCAAAATTAATTTGTTAAAATCTTTGATTTAAGAAATATTATTCAATGTTATATCTTATAGACACAGACTCCAATATTTATTTAATAAATTTGTTTATATTTTAGTTAAATAATTTTGAATTTGAAGTATCAAAAGTGAGATTACATTTAAAATTATTAGGAGGCATGTTAAAAGGTAATAAGTGAATCGGTAATCAAAAAAACATTGAAAACAGTTTTAGCTATCAGCTGTAGATGTCTCAAAAATCTGAAAAATATTGAGGGTGATATTGCTTTTCAGTTACAAAAGCACAGAAAGCAACAACTATTATAGAAAAAAGTCAGTTTGTGTAAGATTAATTTATTGACTAGCACTAATAAAAAAAATTTAGTTAAAAATACTATTTTTGAACTGTTAACATGGAATTCGTCTAAAAGCAAAAAACCTTATTCTTAAAGTACATAGTAAGAACAATTAAAACATTAACACATTGAGTTGGTTGATGACTTAGACCCTGTTGCTACGCTTATGGTGTCATGTTGCCCCTCTTGTTTTTTGTTTCTCAAACATTCCCACATCTCTATAATTATAAGTAATGGCAGTTGTCATGTGTCCATCATATCAAGTATAGTCTGAATATTGCTCAATTGTTTTTCTTTGTTAATTTTTTTTTGTATGTAATTCTTTTAAGGAAAGTTTTATACCATTAAAATTTTAAATATTTTAATTATTGATCATTTCCATTCAAATTAATTATAATCATTATAGAACTTTTAAAAATATTAAAACCCATTATAAAGAGAGAGAGAGAGAGAGAGAGAGAGAGAGAGAGAGAGAGAGAGAGAGAGAGAGAGAGTAGTGATTGGGATGAAGACTGACAGTTGAGTAAAACATAACTGGGGACAAATTGAACAAAATTCATGTTGTAAATTGTTATACAATTTTGTTTTAAAAACTTTGATTACAAAACTCATAGTATATATGAAATTTAGTTTTGAAATATACTTGAAATAAATTAAAGCTTAAATGACAAATAGCAGTATATGGTTATCTTACTTTAAATATTATTAGTTGGCTTTGTAGCAATAAATCTTAAAAGTAGAAATAACTATATAAATACTGAGATCAAACTAGTGCGAATAAGTCACACCAATCATTTTCACAATGGTATTAGCTACTGGTAGGAAGAAATTGCATCATGATGAAAATAACTTGATACAATTCTTATCCTATCATGAGCTCAAGTTCACCTAAGTCAATGTGAAATATATAATTTGTGAGATAAGAATGGGAAATTGAATGTAACTTACGATCAGGAGAATTCCAGGCGTATAATCTTTTTCCTCCTTATCCCTGTCTCTTATGATGAGTGGAGAGCCGTAGAAAAAGCAAAGTGCATAGCAACAAAATATAAGTAGCCATGTGAGACCTCCACCTAATCCAACATAGAGACCATTTTTTACTCCCACCTGACGTGTTGGTTCCAATTTCTTTTCATACCTGTCCGGCACAAACATGAGTAGGTAAGTACAAAACCAGCTCAAATTAGTTATACCAAAATCAAATTTCACCAACTAGAATTAACAATAGTTCTTGTTAACAATAGCAGAATTAGAATATTACATTTGTGAGGGCCTCTGCCACAAAAAGGGTTCCAACTGGTCTAGGGAAACAGTAAAAGGAACGTGGTAAATTTCTATTAATCCCTTTTACATTAATGTAAAAATGATTAAATTAAGTTTTACTGAACACAATGGACTACAAAATTCAAGATAGTAAATTTGTTTTATATTTGACACCTTCAATTTGAGCGAGAAATGTTTGTTCTTTATCATTTGGCAGTCCTTACAATTTCTTATAAAGGTTTATAATTGTTTATTAATTATATTTCTTATTACAATTTGAAATTATGTGCGACCAGACATTTTGTTATTATACTTATATTACAACAACACTTATATAATATAACAACTTTGTTAAATCATTAACTTACACATGGAAGTAACGTTTTTGTCTAAAGACTTATTCAGCCTCTGAAGCGAGGCTGATGAAGTCATTAGAAGAAAACGTTACCTCGAAGTGTAAATTGACAATTTAACAACTTATAATAATGAAATGTCTGGTCACACGTAATTTCAAATTGTAATAAGAGATTAATATATGATTCAAAATGCCCAGAAGTTCTTATAATTTACCTTTTTGTATTTCCAACAACAAATTTTCAAAATTTAATTATATTTCATTAAGAATAGTGTTGTTTGAAATATTGTTTATTGGAAAATTTATATCAATATAAAATATCAAAATAGAATATTATATAAAAATGAAAGCATACACAAAGATATGCAAAAACATCTGGATCTCATTATACATCTAAAAACAAGTATTATAGAAAAATAATTTTTTAATGTCAATTCCTTATGAGGTCGATAAAGAAAATTTTTATTTTAGTTACTTTTTATTTTATAATTGCAATTAATATAAATATGAAAATATCAATCTATCCACGTCTTGTAATGCTTCACTAGTGCAAAGAACCTTTTTCTTATATTTTCATGTAGTAAAACTTTAAGCAAGTTTTAGCTCTGGGAAAGTTAGCTCAGTAGTTAAAGTGCTAGTTTTTAAATACGTAAATCTACAGTTCGAATCCGACCAGGATATTAAATTTTTAAATTAAAACTAATACATAAATATTTGAAAAAACTGCATTAAGGTCAATTGTCATCCACTATGAGTTTAAAAAAAAATTATTTGACCAGGTTAGTGTGAATAAAAACTTATTTTTATTAACAAGGTGACTAGAGATTATTTTTGTGGTATAGCAGTCTTTCCAATATTTCCATTCCATATGTCAAGTTTTTAATTATTTGTAACTTCTAATACAGTATTACCAAGTAGAAATGTAGTGGTTAGAAATTTGACTAAGATTTGCTCTGAATGATTTGACTTGGTTTTGTGAAACTATTAAATATTGGAGATCATCGCTATCACAATTTTAAATTTCTGCCAGATTTGTATACATCTTTGTATCTTAATATTCAGGCATTTTTTTTTTACAAATAACTTTTTACATATTTGTGTGGAACCTTTTGTAAACATAATAAAAACCTAAAGTGTTTTCCCAACATAAAAACAGCAATAAAAATAGTTTGTATTTATTTAATGTAGTAGGAATGTAAAGTGTCATAGAATAAGTTATCCAAGTTCATTTATTGCTTATATTTTAATAATTAAATAATACTTAACTAAGTAAATACTGAAAGGTTTACTTGCTGACGTGTTTTGAAACAATTGTTCCTCTTACAAAGCAAAGTAAAGTAGTTAAGTATTATTTAAGTTTCATTTAAGTACTATTATAGTTTCATCAGTGAATTGAAGATGATCACAAAAAGCAAAATTAAATATTGTAAAAATGTAAATCTAAAAATGTAAAAATGTTGTATTTATATAAGTGTAAACAAAAAATCACATTAAAAAAATTTTATTCTACTAAATTGAAATTAGTTACACTTTTGTAAAGTTTAAAACATGTTTCATGTCTTTTAAAGTGGTTGTTGGTGCAGTGATGGGATTATGAGTAATCTGAAATGTCAGTAATTAGAACCTAGCGACTATGTTGCTGTGGGAACTAATTACATATGTGGAAAGCCCCATTCCTATTTCAACATCATTTAGTGAACTAAATATATTTATTGTTTCATGTGTTCTCTCAATCTAATGGTCGTTTGGTTCTACAAAATACAGTTCGTATTTGATATGAAATTCAAAAAGTCTTGATCAACACAACTACCTTTATTGAAGTGTGTAAGAAATTTCGCCTTTAAATGGAGAACATCTACTGCGTACTAAAAAACTACAGTTTTTTTAATAAACTACTGTAGTCTGTTTATTGTACACTATGCTGGACTCTTTTTTGAAATTATCCATTTTAAACATCAGGCTATAAAATTCTTAAAACAGTGAATTAGTAAAAGTATGTTTTGCACATACAGATATCAAAAAAATGTGAAGAACAAATTTCAATCCAGCACATAATAGTTATTGAAAATTCAAAGTGCGATACAATAGTTAAGTTTTAATGGACAAACATGCCCGTATTAGATAATTTATCAAAATGTAAGCGTATGTGAATACCTTTATGCAGTATTTTATTAAATTTTGGTTAAGCAAAAATGTATTTTAAGTAAAAAGCTCGACCACCATTTTTGTTTTCCTCATAGCTTGGTAACTAGAAAAAAATCAACAACCAGAAATATACCCGCTCCCAATTAGCTCAGATTACCCTCTCTCTCTTTCTCTTCACCTAATTTTAAATGTAAACAATATACATTTCTTGTAAATGAGTCTGAAATTTAGCATATCAAGAAAAAAAACAAATAGATGGCGGGCTGAGTGTAGCTATGTAGAATACCTTTCAATTTCTTTTTTCTCCCCATTATATGCCATTACTGTACGAATCGATGACAATACTTCCTCTACCACAGCTCCAGCAATGCCATAACTGTATGTTTCTTGGTCAGTCAATTTGCTCTGCATCTGCACAAACCATAACCAATATTGTGAATTTTTGTGAAATAAGTAAGCTACAAATATTTTAATGAACGAAACTATGTTTGTATTTTAAAGAAATTTTAATAAAATAAAATATTTGTTGATTCCATCTTCGCGTGAGCTACTAGTAATCACTTATACATTTAAAAAAATGTTTTAACTTGCCTATAGTAGCACTTACTTTGCTTGTTCAGGACGGCCGTTTCGGGAGATGTGTCCCTTTGTCAACTCAGACCGTAACTCCGAGTTACGGTCTGAGTTGACAAAGGGACACATCTCCCGAAACGGCCGTCCTGAACAAGCAAAGTAAGTGCTACTATAGGCAAGTTAAAACATTTTTTAAAAAGTGTAAGTGAAAATAAAATAATCATGATTACCTTGCATGTTGGATTTTTAAGAGAGGAAGTGTATGCATAACATGATCTAAAATAATGATAGAATATTCAAAGTTTTTTAATCATTGTGTTATAATAGATTTTATGTAAAATCATTATACTGTATTTTCAAGTTAATTAGTGCTATGTAATTGCACACACAAGCACACACACACATAAGCACGTACTCACATACACATACACACATGCATGCACGCTTGCAGTCAGAGTTATACAGAGAAGCACACTTACACAAAAATTCATCGTGTTAAAAATTAAAGGTTCACTAAATACAAATAGAGCATCCATGCAATAAAAACAGCCATTATTTAGAGATTTATTGATCTTTTATTCTTAATTCTTGGCACAAAAATTCTTTTAATTACTGGATATAGCTTGGGATTTCAAAAACACTATGGCGGTCCTATAACTGTGAGTTTAGAAAGATTTCATACCCTGGCAACAACTACAGTGATGATGATAAACACAGGTGCAATGCTGGTCATAACCAGAGTCAGTTCCCAGCCGTAGAACAAGGCCACAATTATTGACACAATAAAAGTGCTCACTAAATAGGTAAATATTCCAACCTTTTCCCCTGTACCATCTTGTAGTTTATCCAGGCTACTGTAAAATCAAACACAGTATTATATGAAAAGGGTGATCATAATTTTACGTTTTACTAAGTGCATTATATAATCAGAATAGTGACAATACCTGCAATTTTTGTGTTGTACAATCTAGAGTTATTTAAATTAATACATTTGATATCACTTGGGCAAAAAAACTACTACTTACTGATATTTTTCAGCATAGGTGTTTTGCACTAGATGAGTGCAATGTTCATGGACAAGACTCACAGTACTGATGTAGTGCAAAACATGTCTGCAGAAAAATATCAGTAAGTAGTGGTATTTTGTCAAGTGATACCAAAATTAGTAATAGTGACTATATATCAATTTTCAAACTCAATAACTTTACCATGCTTTATAGAAAAAATGTAATACAATTTTGTAGACTTGTAACATTTTGTATATAAAAGCATTTATAAGTGATTACAGGATCACTTATGCTGTTACAATAGAAAGATATTTTAAAATAGTTAGTTTGAAACTATTAAATTAACAACATCCTGAACATATAGATAAAGTGATTTTTTTTTTTTAAATTACTAAGCCATTACATACTTTTTATTGTACAATCATCATCATTGTCATGTAAGGACTAAAATACTGATAAAAATTTCTTATAGCAATTGAGAACAATATGTGTTGGTATTTTTACCCTAAATTTATTTAAATTTTAATTTTACAAAGTCATTCTAAGTTTAAACCTCAAAGATTTGCTGATCATCATGGAGAACAGAGTCCTCAAGAAAAGTATATGATCTTATAAAATTGCCTCAATAATAACAACTGCAAAATTTCTAAACATTTCATGGATAAAAACAACTGTAATTGATAAATGCGACATAAAAAATATAGAATTCATTGGCTTTCTATAAAATTTTCAGTATTACTAAGCTTAGAAAACTAAGTTAATTTTTTTTTTTTTTTTGGTTGTTCTTAGTCAGTCACTATCTTAACTACTTCATTTTTTTGTATTATATTTGTACTTTACATTATTTTTGGCCATAATATTTTTTTTGTTGACTAATAAAATGTTTTTGAGTAATCAAAAAAATATTTAATAATATATTTGTAACAACTGTATATGACATTTTTTTTCAGACATTTGTCAAATATAAAAAAATACTATAGTTTTGTCTATTGGTTATCATAATGGCTTATATCATGAAAACATTAACTCATAACAATTAAATATCGAAATCTTGTTGCTGCTCATGACGAGCTGGTTCTTAATTACTATCATTTTTGTTAACTTTTTGTTAACATACTGGTTAACACTTTTTGTTAACTATAGCTAACCTATAGTTAACAAAAGGTCTGCTTGCAAATAATATCAAAGTATAATAACTTCTGACAAATATGTTAATAGAACATCCATTTTCATGATTTAGCTTAACCATTGTCTCTCCTTTCAGCTCATTTCACTGCTCCTGTCCAAAGATTAGATTATTACAATGACTATAGGTAGGTTATTGTCATCTTTTGCAGGGTTAGACAGTAGAGGAACATATTCATCTTGCACATGGCTTTTAAAATTATTTTTCATAACACACACAAAACTGATTTAAAAGGAAGAAATGGAGTTGGTATTTGTTTTTTAAATTGAAACTGTCTTATCTAACTGGATAAAAACATATAACAGTTAATCATAAAATACACGCCAAAACATTTTCTATTAATCTTAAACCACATGTTTTACTAATATTATAAAAATATATAATCAATAAAATACAGTATTACTAGATATTTTTATAACCTTACCTCTGAAGATGTTAACATTGTTAGCAAAATATATATATAAAGGGAGATTGTATGAAATAAATACTTTAAAAATAATTGCATTTTATAGATTTAGTAATCTATTGATTGATGGTTATATTATTTCTATCCTTCATTTTTCAGTTACAGAGATTTGAATTTTTTATTTGGTTTTTGGCCTGTCTCCTACCTTATGTATAAAACTTAAATCTTAATAAAAAGTAAACAGAAATGTTAAGAAAAGGCTTACTCTGTCAAGCGGGTAGCAAAAGCTCCAGTATTCTCCACGTCGTGCCAGGCTACATCTTGCTTTAAAACTGCTTGCAAGTACACTCTCCTGATTCTACTCACCTATAACAAAACACTATACAATATCTGATAACTTGATGGGTTTCAGAAATAACTTGAGACAAGAGCGACCATACCTTGTTAAGAGATGAATAGTTGAGGAATGAAATGGAAATAGCTCCACAGATAAAGTGAATAGTCGACAAAATAATCACTTCAATCATATAAGCTAAGGCGTCTTTGAGCAATGAATCCATCTGTTCGTTGTAAGGTGCACCAGTACTGAAAAATTAATCATAAATTAATATTATTTATTAGCAATTCTCACATTGTATGAAATATTTACCTTAGATATTTATAAATTAAAATGCAAGGTTGAAAGAGGTCTCTTCCATTTACTATCCATGACTTTTAACTTCAATTATTTTATTGTCAGACGAAAGAACAGCCAATAAACTTATACTTTAAAAAGAAGTTATGTGATAATTATGTGTCATTTTCTTATAACTCTAGGTCATTTAGAAATTAGGCTTCACTTTCTCAACTTTACTATAATTTAAATAACAGTAGAGTCTTGTTAATCCGAGTCCTGATATTTTAAGCTTTCGTTAAATTCGAGCCTATTTCTATTTGAAAGAAAATGATGGATCGGGCTTCCAAGAATTGTTTATAGCCATATGATATGCTACAGAAATGAATCGGGCTTTCAAGAAATGTTCATATAAAGTTCTATAAACTTATTCAGTGAATTTTTAATTACCTGTACTATTAGGGTTCATTGAAAGTCCAATTTTTTCTAATACACAGGAACGTATTTTTGTGTAATCCGAGTTTTCGGTAATCCGAAGGGGTCTCGGTCCCATCTACCTCGAATTATCAAGACTCTACTGTACTAATAGAAAAGAAAACCTATTATTAAATAATGGTTTTGGGATAGGATTGCCAGTATATCATAAAATGCTTCATTCTTTTCCAAATAAATTTTATTTTTTTCTGAACACATATTTAAAACTATTTTAATTGTTTTTTTTAACTTCATAATATAGAGTAACTAAAAAATACAACACTAAGTTTGTTAAGTACTTAAATAATCCATTTTCGCAAATACCTGCAGAAGATATATACTTCTATATATTATGTTTTTTAAATGAAGACTTACTTTCCCATTGTTATCTTTTTCACTTCACAAAGATAATAATTACAGGTATGTAAACAATATTTCTACTGCCTCATCTGTTTGATTAAATTTAATCACGATTTGAAGTTTTTAGAGGATCTTAAACAATTGCCTAGACCTCCCTTATTGTAAGAGGTTCATATGTGCTTCTTCCATTACTTTGTAGTTCTCTGTCTTTAAAGTTTAACAGTCTCTTCTCTAGGTTTTGATATAGTAATTTATCTTTTTGTTGATTGTTCCTAAAAAATTCAAACCTCATTCTTCACAAGACTGGAAAGCTAAAAGAAATATGAAAGGTCTAGATCAAGCACCTCACTATGCGGCCCTGAGTGTGATTTTTTTGAGGTCCTCAGACTTTTGAGAATTAAAACGGCAGTTCTCAGTTTTTGAAGAATATAAAAGGATAAAGCTTACTAAGAGAATTGGAAAGCAGTTGAAAAGGGCAAATTCCCTAACTCAATCTGACTGTGTTCAGAAAATATTATGTTAATCATTTTAAAATTCATCGAGCAAAATGGACTACAAAATTCAAGAAATATTATGTGTTTTTGCATCTACATATGTCTGTGAATCTACATTCAGTAATTCGAAGTTCATAAATCACAATAACAGATCTTTATTAACAGGTGAGAACATTGAAGGGATTTTGAGAATTTCAGTTTCTTCCCAACCTACTAGCAAAGGTGTCATATTAGAGAGCTCTGAAAGATTTCGTCCATCAGCTTCACAGATTCAGCTATTTCTTTAGTTAAGTAAAATACATTTACCTACTTTTTTGAAAGCAAAACAGTTGATTTATTTTAGTGATCTAACAAACTAATGTTATAATCATACTGTTTGTATGTTATTTAATGCCACTTGTACTTGCAGCCCTGAGGAAAACATATGCAAATTATTTGGCTGTTTAAGAAATCCTAGGGAAGGTCCCTGGTCTATATGAACCCTGTTCTATAGCTACAATTCAGGTCATTGTTGTAATTATGCAATTTACTCTATTAACAATAAGAGTTTGTGTATGGCTGATACTTTCTTAACAAAATTGACATATCAAATTATTCAAATGAATATGTAATAAAAACCTGTCACCATAAATCCCTTAAAACATACAAGAGTGATGCCTCAGCCTATCTAAGTCAGTATTACATATTTCAACTACCATTTATCAAAGGCAAGCAGATAGTACAGAAATCTCTTCAAACGACTTCGATCAATCGAAATAACTAATTCTTATATTACAATATCATCCATTTGTTGAAAATATACTTGGCAGTTTCCTGAGAATAAAAGTTCCTAAGCATATTTTTTGGACAATATTAGTTTTAATGCGATCATTTGCCTCATTTGTTAACTATCATGTTTAATCTTATTGCTTTTTATCCTATAAATATAAAAGCAATATTTTTTTTGTAATTCTATCTATCCACTAAAATAAAATTGCATAGTTTCTATGAGAACTTTGGCAAGACATTTATTCTGATTTTAGTCTCTTTTGGTTTTCTACACACTTCGTTATTTGAGTTTTGCATTTGGTCAGTGCGTTGTTCAATGTTGCAAGTCAAGCAAATCGATAAATAAGTCATTTATTCAAAAATCTCAAAGTGTACAATCCAACAATTCCAAACCGAATTTAGTTATATTATTTGGCTTTTCAATGCATTTGTATAATATTCTGTTATATTTGATTGGTTAGAAGGTATAACTTTATTGTAAATTACATTAAATTTTGTGTGAAAAAACTTAAAATAATATAAGCTTTCATTATAATTTTAAGAAAATATAAATCAAATACAATTAGTCTGATATTACACTGTACATAAACTTACTTAGTTTCTCCTCCACCAAACCATTTGAGAAAATGCGAAGGTGAAATTACTGTGCCTTCTGTATTTCTAGCAATCAAAAGGGTCATAAATTCTCCATAAACGACATTTATCAAACTAAAACTGGTTCCCATGAGAAAAGCAAACATTACTCCAGTTATCATCAGGAAACTTTCATAAAATGTTGAGTACTGAAACTGAAAAAGGATATTCTTTGTAACAATAATTAAAATTATGATATTTTCAATCAAAAACTAAAAATTTAAATATTACTTTCCTGCTCAATATTAAGAAATTTCTGTCTAGAGTTATAATTTTTAATTCTAGAGAATCTTTTTCAGTGGGTTTTTCTAGTAGGTTTTTTTTTCAAAAACTTACCTTTTATTCTTATAGAAAGTGAAATAAAAAAAAACAAACAATAGATACATGTTATATACTCATAACATATACTTATTATTTGTTTTATATTGAAAAACATGTTTAAGAATTAATATCCTTATCAATAAATCAAAAATATTAAGAGAAGTAAAACATTTTACTCAACAAAAGTAGACAAAGATCCAAACTTCTAATACTGCAGAAGCAACTTTAGAAGTAAAACATTTTATTGTAGTTTTATTATATATATATATATATATATATATATATATATATATATATATTATGTTGTCCATTATTTGATATACTACTATTTTAAATACTTTTATCCACCACTAAGTGCAATAATTTTACCTTGTTGTGATGAAGCACCTTTCGGTCACTTGAGCATTGTCATATATATATATATGTATATATATATATATATATATATATATATATATATATATATATATATATATATATAATTATATATTCTTTCGGAGTTTTGAAGGCAAAAAAATATATGGGCCATCTTCTATCAACATGGTTTTGGAGGATACATGAAGAATTATGGAAAGAATTAGGGCAGTGACACATATTTTCCATGGTAGTAGAATAAATAAAGGATGTGGCTCATGTAGAGTTTCTTTTTTGTAGTAAACATGGATTTCAATGGTTTCATGGAAAAGTTGACTGCAGCTGCCTGATATTATTTGACCAGGTAAAGGAAGATAAAATCATATAAGAAGTTCACTTCAGCAAAATGAACTGAAAGAAAAACTGATTGTACTCCATAGTACTTTGTAGTGATATGTGGTTTTGAAGTATACTTTGTTAATGCAAGACATCATTAAAAATAAAAAAAAGAAGTAGGCTTGATATTTGAAATTAAATTTTTGATGAGAGGACCAGACGAAATGTCAAACAGAGACATTGATATACCAAATACAGAAAAAAATAGTATGGTTAAAACTCCATATTGTCACTTAATAAGTGTTCAAAAATAAGGAAAAACTGCGTAAAAAGTAAAAGAAAAGGTCAAAGACAATTGTATAGAGACTATATCAAAGTTACAATAAAAAAAATGGAAGTTACAGGGTGATTTGCAAAGATAGAGGAATATTTTTGAGCTCATTCTATATGTAAAAATTAAAAATATAATTCCTATAGTTAAGGGTCCAGAAAAGCTTTGGTAGCTGGTTACAGCTGGTGAAAGATTTTGTCTAGATTTTGTCACTCTAAATAATAAAATCCTAAAACATTTTTTAGGGAGTTGAAAATAAAAACTTGTGGTTTCTTACAGTTTTTTACCTAGGGAATGAATGATACATATATTTCAAAAACAGAATTTGAACATGAACAACGATTTCATAAAATATAATAATATTTATATTTCAGACATTTCAAATAGTGACCTACAAGAAAGAGATTGTATTCTTACTAAATGGCCAAATATATTTGCTTTATTTGGTATTTTATATTTAATAGGATGAAGAATGGACAATCATAATGTAAATGAGAAATGGGCAACTAAGAGGGGAATTCAAGCAATCAGAACTGAAATGGCTTTATAAATGATTCTTGTTATTGCTACATTATGTCAGATTTGTTGATTTAAATAGAAGGGAAGTTCATTCCAAAAGATATAATCTTATTGTCGATCATTTAATGCCCTTCTTCAAAAAATTGTATTTTCAGATATAATAGAAACAAACTAGTTACAATAGATAAAAAAGTTGTGCATACTTTTAGAGGTTAAAGTGCTATTATTCAACACATATCATTAAAGCAGATTTTATTTTCCTTTATAAAACATGCTAAACCTAGAAATGTAGTATGGGAATCAACATTCTTGCCCTATTCGTCATCATTTCAACTGAAACTTTAAAGGATTATATTTCTAATTGAAAAATCTAATGATCATTTGAAAATGAACCACAGGTACTGCTAGTTGATCTTATGTTTAAACAAGGACAGATGATTGTTGCTGATCTAAAATAATTAAAGCACATATTCCTCCATATTTATTTAAGAAGTAAGTGGCTCCGAGTTTACATTTTATGATGACAAAATTATGGTATTATATTTCAAAAAAGAGAAAACAATTAACTTGACTTGTTCAATGCATGACACTAATTGATCAAGTGATGAAGAAACCAGAGCTTTTTAGATTAGGAGTATAATCTAACAGAAGACATGTGAAGAAATGCATGCTACTCTATGCCTTCTATGATAAGGTGCTGGCTTTTACCAATGTTCTATGTACTTTTGAATTTTAAAGGGATAAATGGTAGAATTCTGTTTTCTTTTGAAGATTTAGAAAATACACTAAGAAGAGAATGTTTTTTAGAAACATCTTGCTATGAATCTGTTTCCAAAACTCTTACCAGCCTGAGCTCTAACTAAATCTTTCCCACAGAATATATTTCCTATCTGTCTGAATTATTATATAAAAAAAAAAGTATAAATAATAGGCCTTAAAGAGAAAAAAGCTACTTGTTGTCTCTGTGGAACAAATAAGAACTGATCAGCCACAATTCACTGTGGCTAATGTTGTTTTATCTGCAAATGACATGAAACAAACAATTTGTTTACCATGTAATGAGGAGAAAAAGAATCAATGCTTATACCATTATTTTCTTCATATGTTTTATAAACATTTTATTTTGATGAACTTAGGTCCAATCATATTTTAAATATTTGTACAAAAGTTAGGTATTTCTTTAGAATTTTAATTTTATTATTTTCTAATGAACAATGAATTTAAAGATAATATATTAAGTACAAAATACAGTAAATTTGTTTAAAAGCCCTAATACAGGAGAAATATGTGAATTTTATAGGCTTAAAAAGTATTTAATCACTTTTACATTATTTTATCCCCTTCAGACCCACAGTGCATAATTATGCACATCGACTTTAAACCTTTGTAAATGGTAACAGCATACTCCCTTTAGCATCTAAACCTATTGGGCATTATTCTGCACTCAAACTGAATGATATTATCCAGAAAGTCGTGATCTCTGGTGGATATTTTTATAATCATCATTTTTAGAAGACAACTGGCTGACAATTCAAGAAATCAACTAGGTATGTACACAGTCTATATATATATTTTGATATGTTAATATTTATGTTAACTCATACTTGTTATGTTTTTTATAATTACTACATTCTACTACTTTATTACCACGTATAATTTAATTATTATCCTCATCAGTAATCACTCAAACCAGAAATATATTTTGTGGACATAATTATGCCCAATATGACTGGATGTAAGCAAGGCAGTTATGTCAGTAATTTCAATAATTTTCAGTACATATTGTATTATAACACCAAAACCACTGATAAAAAAAGCTTTTTACGGTTTTGTTAGATCTACACATTGTAGTATCATTAATATCGAACAATATAAAATATATATTGAAAAAAAGATAAATGTAGATTTTGAGAAAAAAATGTTTTTGGAATTTTACTATCCTCTTGTATTTTTACTGTACCTAATTGCATTGTGTAATTATTTTAGATATACTTGATGCTGTAAAAATAATAGATATACTTGAATCAGGGGATTTGTCAGATCATGATGATGGAGATGAAGATAATGTCGTTCAACAATCACCTTCAAGAACAAGAGTGAGAGCAGATAGAATACAGTTGGTTGATAGTGCTGGAGGTAATGAGAGTAACTGGGATAAAGGTGAGTTAGTTGCTGATATCCATAATATACCATTACCTTTTCAAAACGAGGTGAATGAAAAACAGAATATAAAATGGAGGAGGCGTTCTTTTGATAGACTGGAAATACCCTGGAGTTGCTCTGAGGTTGAAAATGATCTTCAGCTGTTGACCCCCATATCTTATTTCAAAAGATATATTAAAGATAATGGTTTTAAGAAAATGGCTGAGGCAACTAATATTTACGCTCTCCAGAAAAATGTAGCAAATTCTAAACCTACAAATTCTGACGAAATTAAAATCCTGTTTGGCCTACACATAGCCATCGGCTGTTTGAAGTTTCCAAGGGTGAGATTATTTTGGGATCAAGGTCTTGGAATAAATCTAATCTCTAATCCTCCTTTGCTTTGTGATAAAGATTGGAAAAAGAAGGGTCAGGGCAGCCACGATGAAGTAGTTAGTATGGATAGAGATGTAGTTGTTGTAAAGTGGCTGGATAACAGGACAGTTGCCCTAGCATCAAATTTCATTGGTTCAGAACAACTAGATGAGGTTGACAGGTGGAAGAGTAATGAAAAAAGGTATGTAACACTTAATCGGCCAGAGATTGTGAAGTTATACAACCATACAATGGGCGGTGTTGATTTACTAGATCAGCTCATATCTTTGTATAGAATTTATATTAGATCTAAGAAATGGACTTTGAGGCTGATATTTCATGCAGTTGACTTTGCAATTGCATGCAGCTGGTTGGAATACAGACGTGATGCTAGAGCTCTATCTATTCCAGAAAAAATTTTTTTAGATCTTTTACATTTTCGAATGCGCATTGCGGAGGCACTTGTTATAGCAGATAAAACAACTGCAAAAAAACGTGGTCGTCCATCGAGAGAATCTCAGTTAGAACACCAGAAAACTAAACGAAAGGAAGAACAGCGATCTATTCCTGATGTGCGTAACTACTGTGTTCATCATTTACCACATTTAGATGGAAATCGCGAAGAGAAAAGATGCAAGAATGGACTTTGCAACAAAAAAACTCACTTTTACTGTGGTAAATGCAATGTACATCTATGTATAAAAAAAAAGAAACTGTTTTGTACAATTTCATACAGCTAGGCACAATTAATTATATAGCCTACATTTCAATTATTTACAGATATGGTATTTCCTTTCTTTTTACTTCATCAGTGTTAACACATGTTATTTTACATAAAACAATATAAGGTGTAATAAAAATGTTTTATTTTTGTGCACATAATTTTTTTTTTACCCTTTTCCCCCAAATATATGAGAACCGATTTTGGTGTCATAGAGTACAATTGGGCATAATAATGCACAAAAACATTTTTGGGGATAGGGGCAATTTTTTTGAATGAGTAATTTCCTGTAACTTCTTACACAAGAATCAACCAAAAATATACTATCAAATAATTGTTAAACTTGACAGTAATAAATCAGGTCTGAAGGGGTTATATCTATTTTGTAAATTTAAAGTTCTGATAGTCATAAACTAATGTAAAAGTGAATAATTAAGTTTCACCAAATGTAATGGACTACGAAATTCAAGAGTTAAAAAGTATATACTCAATGGCTCATCTGATTTTTTGGGATATGGCCTATTTATGATTGAAAATAAATATAGTTCTTTGTTTTACATGATAAATATTGTAGCCACTGGGAGAACCTTCTAGCCACATAATGCATTATTAGAAACATATAAAAAAACTAGAAATACATTTTTAAATTTACTTATATTTCTTTAAAAATTTTGTCTGCCATTTGGTCAATTTGTTGCTTTTTTCTCAGATCAGGAAAATTGCCCTTAAGTTTTAAAATTTATTATTTTTTCAGATCACTGTTAAATTATTTTAAAGATTTTATCTTATATTAGCATATAGATCAAGTAAAACCTAATTATGTACCAGGCAAAACAGTTTTATTCACACTAAAAGTTAGTAAAAGAAAAATAAATACAACATAACCTAGCAAAGAAAAAAAATAAAACTTACCATATCTTATATTTTATAAGAAATTAATTTATAAGAAATCAAAAACTTCTTTATATCATTATTATATTTAGCAGGTTATCTTCTCTTTTAAATGAAAATTCACCATACAAAATCATAGATCCTACAATGGTATAGATGAGTACAAGATTATGTAGATCTAGTTTACCATTGACACTAATCATTATGGAAATGAATAATTTTTATTAAAAGAACAAACATGTGATTTTTTGTAATTTTCTTTTTCTTCTTTCTGCTCCACATAATGAGATGTTTTCAATATATATTTGTTATTAATATTATGATTGTTTATGTTCATTTTATTGAGGTATTAAAATTTTATAATCATTATTACCAGTATTTTATATCCAGTTTTATTTAGTTTAAAAAAAATATGTTTTGAAATGAATGCTTTGAATCTTTAGATCAAAATGTTAGCTCTATTTTTACTTGAAATAATCCCTTTTCATAATTGACATTTTGTAATAAATTTACATTTAATAAATATAAAATATTCAACTTGTAATAAAGTTGTATAATGTAATTTAATATTTTGCTTGACAAAATGAATAAAAAGCAACTAAACTTCCATATGATTAAAAATGTCAGGTGCTTTTTTATAATATTTTAATCAGTTGAACATATGTTATTATAAACACTTGAACAATGCATGTTTCCTAAATTTAACTAGGTAGTAATAGTAGTAAATGATTAAGTTAATTCATTTAAGGTAAAAATGAAAGTAGTGTAGTAAGACAATAAAAATTTAACCTGGTTTAATATGTTTTAATTCCATCTTCACTTGAGCTATTAGTTTTTCAATAAAATCACTCAAAACATATAACAGTATATTGCACTTGCTTATCGAAGCACTTATTTTTTTATAATTGAGAACGGCTGTTTCGGGAGATTGTCCCATTGTCAACTCTGTCTAAGATGTATCCTATTGTCAGCTCTGGCGGTAACTCTCTGGAGTTTTGTGAATAACAGTGTAAACTTTTTGATTTGAAGTTAATTCTGAGTTGATAATAGGATATGTCTCCCAAAACAGACATCCAGCTCAATAATCAAAACGTAAGTGCTACTATAGGCATGAGTAAATACTAATATATATTCAACTATTATAGTAATTCTTGAGGGAAACCACTGACTTACTGTCATTTTTCTAAATTATGGTTCTGGTGTTGACTAATTTCTTGTTCTGTATTTTCAATGCTGTATCGCAATAAATATAATAGTTTCTTGTGGTAGTTTTTTTGGATTAGGGTTGAATATTTAAATTTAGTATAATAGACAAATTATAAAATAGTGATATAAAAACCGGAAGAAAAAACCATATTAAATTTAAACATTTCAGAGTCAAACGTGCTATACTTATCAGCAAATTTGAATTGAAACAAAGAGAATAAACACATAAGTAAAGAGAGGTATCGATGAAAAACAAGTCATTAGTTTGTAATGGTTAGATCCAAAAGAATGTTATATATATATATATATATATATATATATATATACACACAAACAATAATAATAATAATAGATAAACATCACATAAAAGAAATTATGTGAAAAGTTATATAGTTAAGTGTAATTAAAATTACAAAATAACTCATCTGCAATTTTGAATTGGAACAAGGACAATGAAAAACAATCACTCAAGTTAAAGGAGAGACACTGAAGAAGTTCAATTAAACATGTTATATTTCAGTAAGTTTTTTCACAAATACATTCGAACTATTAGATGGGCAAGTTATTAATTTGATACAATCAAACAAAAGAGAATCTTGAGAAAAAAATAGCATAATAGATAACCACAACATAAAACAATTTAAGGAAAAAATTGTATGGTTTTGTGAAATTAAAATTACAAAATAGCCCTTTCAATTAAAATAATTTATGTGTATTAAGATTAAAATAATTCTGCATATTGTAAATGAAATGACTATTAGGGTATGTTAATACATGTCATAAATATGTATAAAGGGTACTCTAATAACATGTCAGAAGATACTTATCAAAGTACTTTATTATAAACATTGATTTTTTGGGGGAATCTAAACCATAGAATATAGTACTCAATAATGATATTTTTGAGTAATTTAAACACAATAATAAACTTCTAGCTCTAAAGATGGAGAATGGTAATAAAGAAGACCCAAAATATTTTTAAGAGTACATGATATTTTTATGAGTACATGATATTTGTATAAGGACATGATTTTTATAAGTATCTTTAAAATACATAAATGCATTGGATATCAAGAAATACCTATGTATAAATGATCAGATGAGATCAAGGAAACTGGTCGTGAACAAATGAAGGAATTCTATAAAGAAATATGTTGTTGAAAAATATTGACATCATATTGCTATAAAGATGGACCAATCAGAATATAAATTACATCAGACTGGATGAGAATTCTATACTGGGATTGGCTTAGCCATTTCTCTAGAAAAAATTAACTATAATATCAATATCAAGACACCAGGAAGAGAATAAAGATTAGAACAGAGGAAAATTTAATTACTTCAGTCAGCTGATATATAATATCAATATGGAAAACTTGAAGATCAGTTTAGCTTACTACCTGACCTTCAGCATCAGAGGCTGGTAAATTTAAATTAGTTTACTATTGCACTGTTTTTCATTAAAAAGTCTGTACTTTGTGAAAAACCTTTCATCTTATAGTAATGTAACTAGATATCAAAAGATCTGAGATTACACAAGCAAAGCTTTTTATGAAGGTTCTAGGCCTGGTCAAATAATAGGAAGAATACAAAATGTGTTAAATGAATGCACTAAGTGGTCATATTGAAAACAAAACAGATAGGTTCCAAATGGAAAATAAGAAAAACTGTGTGGTAAAATAGCATATACTTGAGTATTGAATGTTTGCTACTAAATCTCCAACTCTTTCTTGCAGAAAAAACAAGATCAGGTTTATAGTAAGATAATGGGCTACTGGGTCTAGACAACCAGTGTGAATTCACTGTAACAGTAGGTCAGAAATGACCTACGAAGAAAGTGAGTGTGTAGTGCATAGAAAAAATGAAAATCAAAACTGAATGAATGTGGTGCAAGAATAACATATTGACAAATTGTGTGTGTGAAATTGACCCATTAACGTATTTGATTTAACTGTTAGCACACTGACTGCTATGTTTAAGTTTATGTCTGCAAATAAACTATAAAGAAATGAGTGCAAAATAGAAAATGAGGCTGGGAGTTTTATTTTTTTTTGTTTTTTTTATGGCAGCTATCAAGATAAGTAATCTATATTACATGTATGTGACTGGGGTTCAGATTCTCACAAGTTATCTTTATTGGTTCTAGGAAACACACTCTTATCTTTTTTCTACATCGATTATTAGAACTTCTGATTTCAAATAACTTATTTGAAGCGTAATTATATAGTAACAATGAGCTACGTAATGGTAAATATGGTGTAATATAGATAAATTATATTGATTTTTAGTTTATTCTGCCTAACTACGTCAGTTATATGGGAAGTTTTCACATGACCCAACCCTGTCTTTGCCAAACAAATTTCCCAGTTTTGTTTGTCACTATCGTCATTATCTGTAATCAACAATCTCAATAGAGACCAGTGGCATGTTTTTATTGAAAAGACAATTATAAATAATTATTGTTCATTTTAGATTTATTGGGCATTGCAAACAAAATATTACTTGAAAACTACCAATCATCACTTGCCTCATGGAAAGAATTTGCCATGACAACCTGATATCGTCATGAGTAAAGAAGAAAGAAAAATAATCCAGAAACTGAGGTTCTGGTTAATTGAAATTCTGCTGTATATAGAATTTAATATATGCAATAGTGATAATTAGGTGGTTTTGGTTGTAAAATAATAAAAGAGTGCTCAAATCTGTGCATAACTCAAAGTTTTATAAAAGTAGCTTTGAAACTGCTGTAATTCAAGCTATGTTTCTGTTGTGACAAAATACCTAACAGCATAACTTAACTTCATACACAGGCAGTGATTTTATGCAAAATAGACCTGCAATTAGTTTGTAAACATAACACATTTGCTTTCAACTATATTTAACAATACATTTTAGTACTAATTTCATGCTTGTTTGCACTTAGAAAATAATAGAAAAATAATTAACACTGAATAAAAAAATGAAACCTATCAGAAAAGCAACGTATACCAAATATAAAAAGCAAATTTAAAGCAAAAGTCAGTTGAAATTAAATTAAAAATTTATCTTGAAATATATATAATAAGTGCGGTATTGCCCCTTCATAACAATTCTTTTTGCTTAGTATGTATCCTTGTAAAAAGGAAAGCTAGTGCAACACTGTTGGCATGTGCACTGAAAAGTAGTATAGCCTTATCATATCTATATCATGGAAAAAATTGAAATTTTTAATGAGTCCTACAGAACGAAATGCAAACCCAGTATTAAATAATGACAACAGAAATCATTTAGATTACCTTTATATCTGATTTTACTTTTCCACGTTTGGATTTGTAAAACTTCTTTGGTTCTAATTTTGACTCTCTGAAATTAATAATAATAATATTGATAATAAAATAATACTTTTCTATTATAAACTTAGGTTTTAGATTTTAAAAACTATCTAACAGCTCGTGATATTTATTCAAGAATATATTAGTATTTTATGTAGATGAAAAAATAACTATGTTTATTTTGCTGGTATGTGTTATGACTGTATTTGTGTTGTATTCATTGTGTTTTTAGAATGGTTTATCATAAGGGACTCAAAATTCAGGTCAGAAAGTACACACATTTTGTCAAAGATAGGGAAAGCTGAAATCGTGATTCAGCTTATGGGTCTGAACATTATATATTTTTAATTAATCACTTAAACAATAGTTAATGACTATCCGAACTTTAAATTGTATAAATTTGTTAAAACTTACTGAGACAGATCGTTTTCAATCGCTATTTGGCGATCTTCATCAGTGTCTTCTGCTTGGAGATGTCGGGTCAAGCGGTGACAATTTTAAAGCCAGGTTTTTGATAGTATCAAAGAGTATGTATGATTTGTATTGAGTTTGTTTCTTTAATATGTTACTTTGTGTTTTTGTGTGTCTGTAAATTTCATATTGTTCTAGTGTGTGGTCCTTTTTTGTTGATGTGTAGGATTTCTAGGTTATGGTAAATGTCTGTATTTGTGTTCTGTTTCTTTTATGTGATTGTAAAATGTTGAGTTGGTGTTCTATTATATATTTGTATTCTTGAATTTTGTTGTGCATTACGTTCGGTGAATCTTATTAATCACTTAAACAATAGTTTATGACTATCCGAACTTTATATTTAGTAAATTTATTAAAACGTACTGAGACAGAACGTTTTCGATCGCTATGTGCCGATGTTCATCAGTGTCTTCTGCTTGGAGATGTTGGGTCAAGCGGTGACGGTTTTAAAGGTAGGTTTTCAATAGTATCAGAGTATGTGTGATTTGTATTGTGTTTGTTCGTTTAATATGTTTGTATTTTGTGTTTTTGTGTGTCTGTAAATTTCATATTGTTCTAGTGTGTTGAGATGTGGTCCTTTTTTGTTGATATGTAGGATTTCTAAATTATGATAATTTAGATAAATATCATAATTTAGAAATCCTACACATTAACAAAAAGGGACCACATCTCAACACACTAGAACAATATGAAATTTACAGACACACAAAAACACAAAATACAAACATATTAAAGGAACAAACACAATACAAATCACACATACTCTTACCTACCTTTAAAACCATCACCGCTTGACCCAACATCTCCGAGCAGAAGATACTGATGAAGATCGGCATATAGCGATCGAAAACGTTCTGTCTCAGTAAGTTTTAACAAATTTACTAAATATAAAGTTCGGATAGCCGTAAACTATTGTTTAATTGATTAATATATTTATAGATTATATATTTATAGCGAGGTCTGTTATAAATATTTGGATTATACAAAATTTAACAGAAATTTTGTTCCAGTTTTCCATAAGGGAGGGATATGATTGGCTTTAAGTTGGTTGAATAACAGAAGTTGAAGTGTGTAGTGGAATTTCTTACTTACCATGAAATAAAAAGCATCTCTCATAAATCGGTTGCTATACAGATTATAGTTAAAGATTATATGACTAGAGATAACAGACTAAACCTGCTATTAGCTACTGTTTTATGTTAGAAAAAAGTCAAAACCTTTTGGATTACTGAAAAGAAAAAATTACAATATTTTTACTGGGCACAGGAAAATTTCATGGATAACGCAGAAGTAAAAACTAACCAGTGTACATTTAATGGACACGTATTTAATCTAAAATTTATTCACCTCTAAACATCCAAAATAATAGTGTTCGGCCTACTGCCTTTTATTAACTATTACTGGTTTTCTTAAGCAGGTGTTGAACCAGAAATTTTCATAGCATGACTTTTACAAATGAAATATGTACAAAACAATTGTGTCTAGTAAATGTTTTCAATAGACAATGTAACATAACACGTTATTACTGATAAAGTTCCACATACACATATTTTTTACATTGTAACACATGTCGATTAACAAATGCTTTTAACTGAATTCAAATTCCAATTGCATGACAAATTATTTAGTAAATATAATTGCAAAGTCATACTTACACAGGTTTAATTTAAAGTTTCATCATAAAAATGGCTAAATACTTTTTTATTGTAACTTATTAACTCACTTATTGTTAATTTTTTTCAATTATGTCAAAAACTTTCTCAGTTCAGCAGTGTTTAATTATTTTATAGCCTGCTATTATATATTTTATGAAGGCTCTATGAGTACAAATGACACATTTCTTTCAGACAATGAAACATTGTAACACGTTTATTAATAAAAAGATATAAAAGGATTGAAATAAGCTTTAAATATCTGTATCTAAACTATAAATTACTACAATAGATTATAAAATATTGTGTGCATATAATTGTGTTTGCATGCATGTGTGTGTGTGTGCATGAGTGCGTGCATTTGGAGGGGTATTATGTATTTGAAGTAAAAGTTGAATAAAATTTATAACGTTTTTTCTTAAATCAGCGCATTAGTAGAACAGCTAGAACTTTATAGTAACTTATTTTAGATCATGGACATAACCTGGACAATAAACATAAATTATTTGTATTATAACCAGGCTATGAAGAAAAACACAATTTTATTTGTAACATATAATTTAAGTAACATAATATTGTAACATTGTTCTTTATAGCTAAGATTTTAAGATGAATATATAACATAATTTTTAAAACTGTTAGAGTTAGTTGTAAGTCAAGTTTCATATGTACAACAGTTCATCATATACTTAGCCGCCAATGTCAGTGTAGTCAGAACATTCGGTGGCCTGCTATTGTTCTGTTTAATCGTATGGTGTTTTGAAATCAAAGTGATTAGATTTAGCTAATTTCATGTTGTTGTAGATGTTTTTGACTTTACAATGTGTGTTTTAACTAGATATTCTAGTGAATCGAAGAAACTGAAAAATGCTCGACACTTCCAATGGAATTAGATCAAACATAGTCAACAAAGCTTACATCCTCCAGTGTTACTTCATCTTATCTAATGACGACATCAAAGGAGATTAAACAGTGACTGAACTGTTAGACTTTAGAAGAATAAAACGATTTTGTAAAAAAAACAGTTGGATTATTGTATGAAACATAAAACTGTAGTGTGAGGTTTGCCGAAATGTTGGATATCTAGGTATAGAAAAAAGTTGGTGTGAAAGTGCCTAAACGATGGATTGTATGTGATATTTACTAGTTTTGGGGAAACTCTCAATCCCTACTTAAGTCAACAAAAACAAATTTTCTTTTTCTTTCTTTTTATTTTATAAGTACAATTAATATAAATATGTATATACATATGTCAGAATAACAATATTAATTGGAAAAATAGAAAGCGAATTTCCTAGCAATTTTCCATTTTCCTTTCTAAGTATGGTATTGGACTATTTTTTTTGTTTGTTACTATTTATAAGCTATTTTTTTTTCGACGCATGCATTGTGTTGTAGTTTTTTTTGCTTTCCTATTCCAATGTCCATTTTTGAAGCAAGGTTCGTCACTGTTAATCCAGTTTATTCGTTTATTTAAATCTTTTCATTAATTTTCAATCCTAGAGCATTGTGCGGTAACCATGGCAATAATTTAAGGTTATTCAATGGAGATTTTGATGACAACCAGATGGGGGCAAAAGAAACAAATTTCTGGGTGAGAAAAAGTTGGCTCAGTGCTAAAAGTTGCCAAAAGTGCTAAACTTCGAACATGAGGATACTCAGATCGAATCCTACCTTAACCCTCCCAAATTTTTATAATTTAATCATTGAATAAATATTTGAAAAATCTGTATTAACATCAATTGTCATTCACTATAGGTTGAAAAATATGTATTTGAACTTGATTAGATGAATAAAAAAGTATTTTAATAACGATTGAAAATTTGCACAAGATATATATCAGGAGAGTGAGCTAATAGAAGGAATTTAGAAATTAAAGAGAAGAATCGGTTTATAAAAGTCCTTTTTTTTTTTTTTTTTAATGAATACTCACTTTGGTTGGCATATTCCCAAATACATCAAGTTCACCATTTTCCAGCAACCTAGAACATAGAGAGACAAACTGAATAAACTACACTCTAAGAATAAGTTAAATTAATTTATTAGAAAATGTTGAACATTCATATCTTTTTGAAATCATTACAAACATCACATTGCATCAGTGTAATATTCTGTTATTTATGCCCATATTTCCCTAGTTTTAAGAAGGTATTCAAAAAGAAATATGTTCATTAATGGAAACAGTGTGGCTATACTAGGAAAAGTAAAAAGCATATATATTCAGTATATTCATACAAATCTCTGAAGGAACCTAAAACATAGTATTCCTTTACTTGAAAACAGTTAATTGTTTCAGAATACAGGGTTTTCTGAGAACCAAATAGTATTATAGAGTAAGTAATAGTGAATTTTATTTTAAGAGATCTCTTAAAAGTTGGTTCCTTTACTTGTAAATTACATTTTTTACTTTTAAGTTAGAGAAAGTTTGATTGGCACCCAGTCATAACTTAAAAACCAAGTGATAAAAAAGATAAAATCTTTCTTAAACTACTACAATAAAAAATTGATCTTGTGGTAATTTTTTGAGGCTGAAGATTTTACTTGTTATTTTACAATAATTGAAGATTTCTTCAACAAATTTTGTACAGACCTATCTAAATTGATTTAAGGCTAAAGTATAATTTGTTAACCATAAAGTATTTCATATTAATTCTGCACTTATTAGATGTAAAAGATTATTTATTAAAAAAATGAAAACAAATATATTATTAAGTTGTAAAACAAACAAAATTTTTAGTACATTTGTTAGCCTAAATTACATTTTTTTTTTAACTGTGAAGAAAGAACACCAGATCTCTGACCAAGGCTCTTATAACTTATGAATGATATATTTAAAGTTGACTCAGTAGCAAGGTTGGTAAAGAATAATAAGAAAATTAAATGAGGCAATAATTAAGAACAAAATACCCCATTGAGTAATATTTGAACTTGCTTATGAGTTAAGATGTAAATACTATATGTGGAAATATTGGGCTCGTAGGTACCTAAATGGCAAAAGACCCGTCCCTATAGATTTCTAATTATTTATACAATCCTGGACATAACAATTATAAAATCTCAGTATAATTAGGACAGGTACAATAACACCACACTGGATTTATGCTGGCATTCCTAATTAAAAGTAAACAAAAAACTGGGACATTAACTGGAAGTTAGTTTGTAAACACCATCCGAGTTGTATATGTATATGTAAACAGACCTGCTGTTTACAAATAACTTGGAGTTCGTGCCCCAGTTCTTACATAGGCCAAACAAGGAGGTCATATTACACACATTACTAAAAACACATAAAAGTACTCACAAACAAAAACACCTAATCAAACATCTCCACACTATGCCGAACATCTCATATCCACAAACCATAACTACACAAATATAATATCTTAACTACAAATTCTTCACAAACAAAAGAAAACTAACCAACAATGCACAACCGAACAATATGATAGATACAAACAATTCAAACTACACCCCACATACATACTCAACACCCAATTACATTATAACTTTCATACAATTTTTGACACCATAACTCCTAATACTCACTAAAATACACCTACACCCTAACCTACAAAAACCTTGAGGTCAGTTACGGTCTGAGTTGACAATGAGGTACATCCTTGAAACAGCCGTCTCAATAATCAAAAAAGTAAGTGCTACTAAAGGCAAGTGTAACATTTTTATAAGTGTTTTTAGTTCAAAACTAGTAGCTCACGTGAAGATCAAATCAACTAATAAAAGAAAATAACTTTACGATAACGCCCCTATTTTTAATGAAGCATAAGAGTAGCCACAATTGAGAAAAGGGTCCCTAGTTCTGAAAAAAAAACGGTAATATATTCTATTGATATAGCTAAGCTTAAAGTCAGTGAATGTATATCAGTACAACATTCAGCAACACAATCTGTTATGGTCAATGATCACCAAGAACTGAGAGAAGAAGCTCCACATCTTCAGGCAAGTGATACAGGAAATATGCATAATAAATTACTGCAGAAGCAAGATGAAATTGCAATCTCTAAACCTTCAGGTTTGTGTTTTGATCAAACATGGAAAAACTGTCTCCTTTTCCGAACATTTAAAAGCCAACTTTCACAGAAAGATTATTTAATCATTTTGATAGAAACTCCTACGAATATCACACTTGAAAAGGCAGAAGAGAGAAGAAAAAACAGAGAGAAAAGCTTTAAAACTAAAGAAGGATGCTTAGGATAAAAAAATAGCTCTCAAGAAAGCAGCTATAGGAGAAGGCGAAGAAGGAAAGCGAAAAGAATAAAGCCAAGTTTTAGGTCTCGAGTTAAAGAAAAAAAAACTGATATGAGTTTAAGCAAGAAATTAATTTAAAAAAAGAAATGCAGGCGCCAGATAATTTTTGAATTCTTGTCATCATCCACAGAAAATGATTCAGTTTACCAGGTTTAGCTCAATTTTAAAACCTGTAATAGTAGCAAACACTCATGCGTTTTGGGCAAACGTAAATGATTCGTTTGTGCCGATGAGTCATCCGTTCGGAAATGTACTGAAGTTCTTCCTCTCCGACTTTTTAAAACGGCGGAAGGTGGGGAAACCCTGCCCGGCCAGCCGTACCGACCAAGTGAGAACATACACATTTGATTCAAGGATATTTATTTTTTAAATTGCCGAAACGGTCGCCCGTCATGCTGCTCCAGTGTGCGCGTAGCTTTAAAGTGGCGACATTTCCCTATAGAATACGTTCTATGCTCGCGCATGTAATACTGTTGGAATAAACTTCCCCACTGGCGCTTGCTACTCATGCAGTCGTCGTTTCGTCTATAGCCAAGTAAAAACTCGGGTTCAATAAACGCTTTGTCACTGATGTCACGATTGGGCGTTTTTTTTTTAATTATTGGAAAACAGACGTTATTTACAAGTTTTTTGTACTGACCGATTTGAAATTACATTAAATAAATTTCCTTCTATTTAATGCATACATTCTAGTAGTTTTTTTTCAGAATTTTGAAGCCCATCAAATTTTGACAAATACGGTTCTGGTTTTGATTGATTAGTACATTCACTGATGATGTTAACATAACTCATTGAAACGCGTATGAAATAAAGTGAAGTGTTTATAATTGTGAGTCTGATCAGTTATTTATTAAACATATTTTTTGTTGAAATATCTTAGGTATTTTAATAAATGAACCTAGTCCAATTTCCAAAGAGGTTTTACTCTTTGATTTTAGAATAGGGCCAACCCAGAACTAAACCATTTAGGCTATGCCTACAAACGTATTTAGAAACCCGCCAATACATAGCTCGACACTCGCCACCAGTTAATAATTCTGCACCAATAGCTAGGTGACACATTTGTCATTCCGAATAACTATTGTTGCATATGACACGACACCTATTTTAATATACGTCAACCAGCCATATGGGCCTGGTTGTGGACTGTTCCAGGCGCCATTACCGAATCTACGTAACAAAAATTATTAACAAGAATGATAAACTTCACTGTGAACAATATAAAGTCAAACAAAACTAAGATACAGTGTTGTAAACCTTGAAGCAGTTTTTAAATGAGAAAAATGACCGTTAGAAGCTGCTTAGTTGGGATATCAATGAAATAGACTGAACGAAGGCAGAAACCACTTGACGGAAAACGCTAGAATAGGTGGAAGTAGGACTGCACAAAACTTTTCGTCATCGCTCGACACGGCTCGGCGTTGAATTTGAAAGCTCCCATATAAACACTGTGTATTTAGTAACCATGCAATTATCGTACGGCTCGGCATCGCCCGGTCCGGCTTTGGCGTGAAACCCCACTAAGTCCTCTGCGGTCAATGTAGTTATTGTAAACTACAACGCTAAACATACTCTTGGATTTCGTTTTCCATAAGGATCAGCGAAGTGTAAAAAATGAGCGAAAATATTAGTTTAGTAAATTTACGATAAACTCGTTCAGACAAAATATTTTTGGTTGCAGTAAGCTATCTTTGAAATTGGTTTCAAATTTACATTACATCCTTATTTTATGCTGCATTTATTAGGCCCAGACCAAAAAAGTGCGAAAATTGACATGAATATTTATATCTCTGTGCTAGGGTCGGATAGCGTATTAAAGTTAGGGGATTAAAAATACAAAGTAAAAGTTTACCAGGCTACTTGTACGCGTTACCACCATAACTGAAGAAAATAATTTTATATCAAACAATATGAATTAGTATTTGTGCATTTGCTCATGTATTATAAAAACAGAAAAAGCTATCTGTAATCTTCGAGTTTCCTTACAGGTAGGAACTGTACATAATGCAATTATAAACCTAATGTAAAATGTGTTATGTTTATGTACCTTTCAGGGCCGGCTTCATCATTTGCTTTTTGGATAGGCACAGTTTAGGGGAGTTGTGACTATCGGGGGGGGGGGTGATGCGATTCCCGAGAAATCGTGAAAATTTAAATGTCGTGTTTGAGGTCAATTTTACTCTTAGGGGAAAAGATATAATAAGTTAAAAATATTTGCTATTTCATTGTTGGTTGGTGCATTCTGAATATCGCTATAACATTAAGAGCATTTTCATCTTAGATGGATAACGTGTATAGTTTTAATTTATTGACAATTAAGATGAATTTTAATAAATAGATATAAAAAAGTTGGGTAGGCACACTGAATTCGCTACCGGTACCTTTTCTAATAAAAGTTTAGATGTATAATTATTAATCTATAAGTAGTCAAAACGCCAAAACAAAAGACTAAATGAGAGCCATTGTTACTTTTATTAAAATACTTCCAATTTAACTTTTCATTCAACTATTTTTCTATCAATTTCATCTAACATTGACATTAGTTTTACTTAGTTATTCCAGTCCCTAACCAAAGATTATGAAACAAAATTCTTTGTTATACAAATTATTAGTCTAGCAAAAACACATTTCCGAAGTTCTATACCTAACAGACACCACAGAAGGGCAAAAATAGTTTTCGCCTTGGGGCGCCAAGTATCCTTGTCATGAATTAAATTCTCACATAAACAATCGGCGATTGGAATGTAGCTGTGGGCCTGTCTGATATAAGTGGAGAATACCACAGCGCAAAGATAAAATCAATAACGAAATTCAAACGATATCTGTCTTCGCGTTCCTTGGTCGCATGACTTTGCTCTTGCTTTAATCTTTGTGCTTGACAGTTACTCACTTTTACCCACTGCAAAACCCCCGACCACCTTAAGCCCTGGCTCAGGGAACTTTGCTCCAATTCCTTATCTCTCGACCAGCCTATATATATTTAACGCGTTTCGAGAGATCCCCGTTTATAGATGAGTTCGTCAAGAGTAGAACAAATGTAAATAAAGTAACACACAAAGTAATCCTGCACAAATAAAGTTCTTTCTAATGTTCCGAAGATGCTAGCAGTGATACGAAAACAACACGAAAACTTACTCACAAGTACAGGTGAAGAACTCTTTTATATGGTAACAGCAATATCCACGAAATACGAACTCGACGACAGATCCCGTGTTAGGAGACGATGACGTAACAAGTGCTTCTTGACATATCAGAACCTGTTAACACTGGGTCGTGTAACCGAATACAGCGTGCACAAATCAGAAACAAATTAGCAAAATAGATGATAGACGAAGATAAGCAAACAAATATTTATTGACTAAGTTGAGTCTAACTAAAAAAAACTGTAAAATTTTTCACGTGTTTGCATGAGATAGTAGAGATCATGAGGGTCAAGCAATTTGGTTAGTTATTTGAAAAATATGCAATGATTGGAGACTGTGTATAGGCTATATTAAATATAGCAACAACGTAAATATATGTAGGCCTACATAAATACGTTTATACATATAGCTCCTTACACAGACTTAACATATTGCACGCGGATGCGAATATAACACTTTGCCTACATCTAAATATAGTAGAGTAGTGTCGATTACTCTAGTTAGATGAGACCGAGACCTTCTTGGATTACATGGAAATATGTTCCTGTGCATTAGAAAAAATAGGAGTTTCAATGAACCCTAACGCTATAATTAAAAATGCACCAAATAAGTTTATAGAACTTTATATGAACATTTCTTGGAAGTCTGACTTATTCCTTTGCATACCATATTGACGTAAACATTTCTTGAAAGCCCGACTCATCTCCTCTGCTTAGCGTATGGCTATAAACATTTCTTGGAACCCCGACTCATTTCCTTTGCATACCGTATTGATATAAAGATATCTTGGAAGCCCGACTTATTACCTTTGCACACCGTTTTGATATAAATATTTCTTGGAAGCCCGCCTCGTCGTTTTCTTTCAAATAGATAAAATAGGCTCAAATAGAATTAGGCTCGAATTTAACGGAAGCTTAAAATATCGGGACTCGGATTTTCGAGACTCGACTGCAATTGGAACTCTTTGTAACGACAGATTTATTGTGCCCATACTTAGGCCTACATTGTGTAAATTAGCAGTCAACCAAGGTAATTTATCATATTTTATTTGCAAGAAAAACATTAGCACAATGTGAATATTAAACATGTTAAAAACAAACTTTCAAATATAAGAAAATACATTTTACGATTTGAGTAGGGAAAAGCATGCGCGCCCATGGGGACGTACGGGACGAAGGTATGCCTGAAAAGAGGTACCTGTGTAAATTGGGGATTCAGAGCCAGAAGAAAATTAACATTGTCTACAGCGGAAAATACTATACTAGCAATTAAACAATTGTTTCTGAACTGTCCGCCACTGCGTTGCTCGTTATTGTCAAGCCCCGTTATCGGCACTTCCTTATTTTTTAATGGTAATACAGACTAGATTTTTGAAGCGCCACGTGCAGAATCGAAGAAAAAACTAAGTTGTATTCGGAACCATGCCACTCTATGTTTGTAGTCTCTGGAGATACCATTGACCTAATCAAAACCTGTTGAATACCTGCTTGAAATACTACATGAGTGTGTTCAGTCGGATGATTTAACCACAATACGTTACATTTTAAATATCTTTACTGCAGGTAATAAGATTTCTTTAACATTTTCGACGCCAGTCGATTCGGTTATATACACGACAAACCATGTTCAGTTACGCCACCGCTAGCCACACAGCCCTTCTCAAAAAATTTAATCTACTTCGTTACAAATTGTTCATGACAATTATACCTCGTAAACTTCATGTGCTATCTTCAGTAAGTTTGAAGATCATTCCAAAAAAGGATCCCTCATTCAACGACCAGCCTTGCGGTGTCTGACCGATTGGTTCATACACCTTGCGGGTCGCGTGATTGGTTCTTATTTACAGTCGGCAGTGTTTTTTGACCGATTGGTTCTTACACCTTGCGGTATCGCGTGATTGGTTCTCATTTACAGTCGGCAGTGTTTTTTGATCGATTGATTCTTACACCTTGCGGTGTAGCGTGATTAGTTCTTATTTACAGTCGGCGGTGTTTTTTGACCTATTGGTACTTACACCTTGCGGTGTCGGGTGATTGGTTCTTATTTACAGTCGGCAGTGTTTTTGACCGATTTGTTCTTACGCCTTGCAGTGAAGCGTGATTGGTTCTTATTTACAGTCGACAGTGTTTTTAACCGATTACTTCTTACACCTTGCGGTGTCGCGTGATTGGTTCTTATTTACAGTCGTCAGTGTTTTTGACCGATTGGTTCTTACACCTTGCAGTATCGCGTGATTGGTTCTCATTTACAGTCGGCAGTGTTTTTTGATCGATTGATTCTTACACCTTGCGGTGTAGCGTAACTAGTTCTTATTTACAGTCGGCAGTGTTTTTAACCGATTACTTCTTACACCTTGCGGTGTCGCGTGATTGGTTTTTATTTACAGTCGTCAGTGTTTTTGACCGATTGGTTCTTACACATTGCGGTGTCGGGTGATTGGTTCTTATTTACAGTCAGCAGTGTTTTTTCACCGATTGGTTCTTACGACTTGCAGTGTACCGTGATTGGTTCTTATTTACAGTCGGCAGTGTTTTTAACCAATTGGTTCTTACACCTTGCGGAGTAGCGTGATTTGATCTTATTTACGGTCAGCACTTTTTTTTTGACCGGTTGGCTCTTACATCTTGCGGTGTCGTGTGATTGTTGACAGTGTATTTTGACCGATTGGTTCTTACACCTTGCGGTGTAGCGTGATTAGTTCTTATTTACAGTCGGCAGTGTTTTTTGACCTATTGGTACTTACACCTTGCGGTGTCGGGTGATTGGTTCTTATTTACAGTCGGCAGTGTTTTTGACCGATTTGTTCTTACGCCTTGCAGTGAAGCGTGATTGGTTCTTATTTACAGTCGACAGTGTTTTTAACCGATTACTTCTTACACCTTGCGGTGTCGCGTGATTGGTTCTTATTTACAGTCGTCAGTGTTTTTGACCGATTGGTTCTTACACCTTGCAGTATCGCGTGATTGGTTCTCATTTACAGTCGGCAGTGTTTTTTGATCGATTGATTCTTACACCTTGCGGTGTAGCGTAACTAGTTCTTATTTACAGTCGGCAGTGTTTTTAACCGATTACTTCTTACACCTTGCGGTGTCGCGTGATTGGTTTTTATTTACAGTCGTCAGTGTTTTTGACCGATTGGTTCTTACACATTGCGGTGTCGGGTGATTGGTTCTTATTTACAGTCAGCAGTGTTTTTTCACCAATTGGTTCTTACGACTTGCAGTGTACCGTGATTGGTTCTTATTTACAGTCGGCAGTGTTTTTAACCAATTGGTTCTTACACCTTGCGGAGTAGCGTGATTTGATCTTATTTACAGTCAGCACTTTTTTTTTGACAGGTTGGCTCTTACATCTTGCGGTGTCGTGTGATTGTTGACAGTGTATTTTGACCGATTGGTTCTTACACCTTGCGGAGTCGCGTGATTGGATTTTATTTACAGTCGGCAGTGTTTTTGACCGATTTGTTCTTTCACCTTGCGGTATAGCGATATTGGTTCTTACCAGTATTTACAGTTGAATGTTTTTTAACCGATTGGTTCTTATACCTTGCGGTGTAGCGGGTTATTTACTGTCGGCAGTCCGTGATCTCGAACGAATCGTGGCAAGAGGTATTTTGAACGGCTGGTAGGTCGGGGTCCTTGTGTAGCGGACTGCAATCATTTTAGGGATTGAAGGGGCAGTTTTCAGTTTTTTCAGCGCCAAGCCTAATATTTTCGTGGACATACTAGTCGTCTAAATACTTTTGATTATCCTCGTCGGCCACCATTAGTCTGGATATGCCGATGTTTCCTGTTTAAGTTACATATGTATTTATTTTATGAATATCTGCCCTCCTTTTAAAATCTGGTTAGGCCTACATCAGAATGCTATTACTCATGCATAAAACGGTTTGAATCGTGTATGTGTGTGTGTGTGTGTGTGTGTGTGTGTGTGTGTGTGTGTGTGTGTGTGTGTGTGTGTGTGTGTGTGTGTGTGTGTGTGTGTGTGTGTTTGTGTGTGTGTGTCTGTGTCTGTGTGTATAAACTATTGTGGAAAAACTTCAATTGTTTTCATTCAGTTCCCTTAAGAAATTCTCCTCTGAAATTACATGGTTTGCTTTTGAAAATACACCAAAAATTTTAGAAAAAAAATTCATTATATCCCTAGGACTGAAACTTGTACTAAAGGTAGTAACAGTAGGAAAAAATATGTGAATTATTTTCCCTACCTGAAAACTGATGACCTTAAAATGTTATGATTTATTAGTTATTCCCAGTTTTTGATAGCTCTATGGCGATATTCATCAGTGTGTAATTTTTTACTACTTATTTACTTTAAACTCAATTTTGTGTATTATAATATTTCTAGAAGCCTACTTTCAGTAGATTGTTATTTTGTTACTTTTTCATTGTTACAGGATGAAGAAAATGCTAAGCTAGATTTAGACCTGTCAGAATATGAATTTTTTGATTGGGAATCATTCAACAATTCCTACATTTTACGTGAAGCTAAATATTATGGATTATTGAGGAAAAAAGTTGACCCGAATGTTTTAGAATAGGTAAGTATTTTCAAAATTATTTTCATGAATTATTTCATTTTGAACTAAAAATATTCTTTTATAAAAACTTGCAATTGTTTCAGCGTTATAAATCTTAAAATTTTTGAGTAACATTTATTTATCAATTTTCCTAACATAAAACCTCTAATTACCGATATTTACCAGCACGTGTTTTTCTCTTGGTCATTGAAGAGTAAGTAGTTTGATAAATAAGTTATTGATATTTATACTCTGTAAAAAAATAAAATTAGTCAAATAATTTGGCTAATATACTACAATAGAACCCCTCTAATTCTTCACTCTTTAATTATTTGGCTTCTATAATTTGTCACCATATTCGTTGCAGTAATAACAAATATTGTTTGCAGTGTTACGTATTATAGGCCCAATCGCATCGGGCTAACACTAGACATAAGTATTTCAATTACTAAGAAAATCTCTCAGCACATTCTTGTTCTCACACATCTCATGTGCGCTATAAAGGGGTAATGTCTAAACGCAGTAATTATAAAACTTAAACAATGGTTGATAAGTATGACATTCTCAGTGGTTACGAAACGGCGAAAGTGGGGCTAAGCTATTGTTAGAATTTGGAGTTCCTAGAACAAACATAAATGACATCTAGAAAAATGGCTATAAAGTTGAAGAGTTCATGACGAAATGGATGTTCCCGATGGAGGTGTTAGCAAATGAAAAAGAATGACAACAGCCATTTACATTTAACTTGATGAAGCAATGTTTATCTGGTTCTCAGAACAACAAAATGTAGTACAAATAACATACTGTATTTTTAATTACCAACTATACTGCTGGCTACTACTGTTGTGTAATAGTGTTGTTCAGTTTCTCTACCAACAAATTATGTAAGTACAACATTAATTACATTACATACCTATTCACGTATTTATCTGCTTTGTTTAGTCACAATTCCAGGTTAATTTAATGAATTACAGAGAGTTTTTATTGTATTTTAAATACTAATAAACAAAACTAACAAACAGAAAACACTGTAAAATAAATTTTTATAGGTTACTTAATTTATTGATATAATGAACCCACAAACATTACTAAAGTTATAATAAATTTGTTCTACCACTCTACAGTCTACTATTTCTTAATAAAAATTCACATGTCAGGTAATATTTTTCTATTTGTGGAATAAATAGTTGATGTTAGTTCTAGTTTATTAGTGAATTTTTAAAATTTTTTCATGATTTTTTAAAAAAACTACTAAAAAGATTAATCAGAGTCAAATCGTGTACTAGAAAATTACACGAAATAATTATTTTACTAAATTATTAATACTAAAACACTTGTAAATATTTACTAACTTGCCTATAGTAGCACTTACTTATATTTGTTGAGGACGGCCGTTTCGGGAGATGTGTCCCATTGTCAACTGGAGTTTTGTAACTTTGTAACTCAACACTCACAAAGTAGACCCACACCACCATAATATCTCACCCCTCCCCCTAATACCCTAACCTATGAAAACCTTGAGATCAGTTACGGTCTGAGTTGATAATGGGACAGATCTCTCGAAATGGCCGTCCTCAACAAATATAAGTAAGTGCTACTATAGGCAAGTTTGTAAATATTTACAAGTGTTTTAGTGAAAACTAGTAGCTCACGTTAAAGATGGGATCAACAAATATAAATTATATATTTATTTTTGTAAATTTAATTTTTGTTTAACAAATGTAATGCTTTTATGAATATTTTGTAAAATTAATGGTCTATCTGAACGTGAAAGAAACAATTACTTGGTATTCTAAATGTACATCTTTGAATGTCAGCGAAAATGAGATACACTCTAAACTGGTCTCATTTAATCATATGATACACCACCTAATCAATATACCTATGCTACAGAAGAACTCAATACCATAAAATACATCGCTCAACAAACAGCAAGTAAGCAATTATGTATTCACTTAGTTAAGTATTTTAAAATTAGTATAATGTAATTCTTTGGTCTAAAATGATGGAAAATATAGATATTCGTTTTTCTTGTATATATCTAATGAGTTATTATTAGCTAATTTTATGTTAGTCATCATCTGCATTAGCCATTCAAAATCATGTTATAATTTTAAAAATGTCCCAACTTAATCAAGTGCAATTTTTCTTTAGCATTTTGAGACCATTGTATTTCATATATAAAAGAATAAATATGCTTTCACTCACAATTATAAAAACTTTATTATCATACGAGTTTCAATGACTTGTCATTATCTTCAGTGATGCTACTCAATTTAAACTTAATTGAAAAAACTAAACATAACCTATAATGTTTTAACAAAAGTAAGAACCAGATCTGGGCATTGTCAAATTTACAACCACGGCTACTAATATATTTACATTGAACAACATATGATAATTACAAATATTTAATTTTGATGATAAATAAAGTTTTTATAATTGTGAGTCGTAGCATATTTATTCTTTTATTATTATAACTTTCACTCACAAGCCAGCTAGAGTATTGTTTATATTGTAATTCATGTTAAACAACTGAAGATGCAGGTTACTATAATGAAAATATAAGTAACATTAACATCGATCTGTAAAAAATAATTTTTATAATTATTGAAATGATCAATGAAACTTTATGTAATTGTTAAGTTGATGTCTATTCGTCTAGATCAAATCACATGTGCATACAATCTATTTAATAATGTCAAATAAATGATAACTTAATATTAAAAAATCATTACTAAACAAAACATTATTACTAAACACTTTTAAATGTTTTGTAGTAAAAACATTTAAAAGTGTTTAGTGATTACCAGTAGCTCACGTGAAGATGGAATCAACAAATGAAAACGTTATTACTATTCATATTAAATTTTTTCATTTAATGAAGCAATAACACAATTATATTTATACATTATTGCAAACGTTGTATATTGTTTAAAGTTTATGTACAAAGGCTTTTAATGCTATTCATTTCTATATCCTAAAAAGCCCTAAACAGTTTTAAAAAAAAAATTTTGTTACAACTCTTAAAAATTTCAAAGGTTTTTGAAAGTGAAAATATTGCCACAGAAAAAAGATTGCCAAAATGTTGATCTCAAGCTAATGGCAACTTGCAGATATTGTGCACACTAATTGACCCATATTGTCTAAAACTGATTCATTCCAATCTATTTAAAGAAGTCTCTTGAAAGTAAGTTTAGGGTTTAATAATATCAGGAAACTATAAAAGTGAGAATTTGTTAAATTTGTTTTAGTTTCTTTTAATTAGAACAACAGTGTACAGTTATCCCTCTCTTAACATATTAGTTGATTCCATCTTCATGTGAGCTATTTTTTAACTAAACTATGGACTGATTTGACAACACTGAGTGGACACACCTCCCATTTAGAAAGTAATTTAATTGGAAGCAAGCTTCGTCAGCATATAATGGGTTAGGAAAAAGTTAGCAATAAAAAACCTGAAGGGATAATGACATAATAGATTATAATAGATAATAGATATATATATAATAGATAATATTAATACCTTTGAGTTGACAGATAGGAAACTAGTCTGTCCAAATTGACATACTGCTTCTCAGATAAAGTAATTTTACGAATTGCAGTTCAATATTTTAATTGTATAAAACAATCTAAAAGCTACAATCAGAGTTAGAAACTAACTATACACAATTATTTGTTTTAAGAAATACAAACCAGTATCTTTATTAATTCTTTGACTAATTTGAAACTATACTCCTAAAAACACTTCTAAATTAGTTAAGGAAATAGATTGGGCAAACTTTCAAAAATGGTGTCTTTAACCCTCGAGAGGGCGCATGTAGAGTTTTTCTCCGCACGTATCATTATTTGCTTAGAAAATGTCTTTCTAGTTGTCAGAAGTTTATTTCCGGCTTGTTACTCCTCAACCAGCATTCTAGGAAACGGCCCAACCTTTTTTTGTTAATTTTTTCCTCGTAGCTGTAGTGTGAATTTAATCTTTGTCACACACAATCAGATTCGGAGGTTGGGTCCTCAAACGTGTGTCCGTTTCGTGTAAGTTATTTGTGGGTAGCTCCTAATGCAGTTATTTACATTACAAAACTTTGCAGAGTTAAATTATTACTGTTTTTGTTGTTATTATTATTTGAGTATTATATGTCTTTTTAGTATCTAAGTTTCACATTTTACTGTTGTTCCATTTGAAGTGGAGAGAATTCGTAAAATGCTATGAGGTGTCACAAAAGAAGAAAATCAATAAATACTTACTACCCAAAATTTTGTTAGACAGCTCTTTAATGATTCTGATGAAAACGAGTCTCTTTGCTAGCTGATAAACCTGAAGAAGAAGCCAATGAAATTGTAAATGAAACAAATGAAGACATAATAGGTGAATCTGGAAATGACGAAAATGACCAATTTGTTGCAATGTTGTCAGATTTTAACTTTATAAAGAAAATCCCACTACGAATCCGCCAGTAAGCTGTTACAGTGCAGTTTTATAATGGAAAAGATTCTATTATTTTAGTAAAAAACGAAAAATCCTGTGGTATACTGAACCAGGAAGACAAGGGAGAACAGCAAGTAGAAACTTAATTCTCATTAGAGTGGGTCATGTTTACGCTACACTAGTGGTGACTAGTAAGCTTAGAAATGAACAACTATGAATTGTTTTTTAACAAAGATTATAAGATTCTGCTAGAACCTGTTGTGTTATAAAGCCAATATTTTTTTTCATCTACTAGTTTTTAGGGTTATATATTTAAATAAAATATCCTTATTTTCACTAAATATTATAATTAATTTAATATTCTTATGTGCAGGGCCTACCATCACGATAAAGTTGAATCACTTTATTACAGAACAATAACCTGCAAACACCTCTCCCATAATGAAAACAGTGGTCTAGAAATATGACGTTTAGAAAATTAAAATTGTAAAATAATGATGTCTAAAATTATTTATATTGCATTTATATAGTATTTAATTGTGAAGTCACCCAAATAAAAAATCGTAAAATTATTAAATGTTAGAGGCTATTTGTGCGAAATAAACCTCCGCAAGCGCCCTCTCCCAATTGAAACTCTATGCACCCTCTCTAAGGTTAAAGAGGCTGCTTAAAAATTAAAAATTATAAATTCATAAACAAACTCTTGTAGAAGATGAAAATTATATAACATTAAAGTTTCGGAGCTAAATACAAGGTAATTTGGGTCAGTTTTGAACACTGAGACAGAGTCTTGTTTCAAATCAGATGTTAAACTTGTTGAAGACTTGTGTTGAAACACTCACCAGTTATGGTAATAATGTCCTGCTTACACTCCAATGCAATGACCTATAGATTGTATTATTCTCTGTCATACTCAACATCTCAGTCCAAATGGTCTTTATCTAATCTCTCAGTATACATCACAGTGTATTACATATGGGTTTAAGATAACATTTATTACCTATCTTGGATATATTTAGTATTGCCTAAACATTTTAATAAAATTTTGAAAAAATTAATTTTTAAACATAATAATACTACAGTTAAAAGTACAAAAGTACATTGTGATTTTGTAAATTTTTAAAATAAGAATTAAATTTTACAAAATATTTTTTTAAAATTGTTACATCTGATAAGCTGTATTCAGTTTTTGTTACACCTACGTGTATAGTAGAATTAAGATTAGAAAAGCACTTTTTCAAGTTTGAAGATGTTTGTAGGCTTGTCCTTAATTTCATCCATACAGAAACTGCCCATTTCCATGACAACCAGTCATGCCGATTCTCAGGAAGGATGTCACTACACCGTTGTTATAGAATATTGGGAAAGAGATGAAGTCTTACTGAAAGAGTGAGGAGTGGCAGTTTGTTGTTAAGAGGTTTTCTATGTAATAATATCTAAGTGTAAAAGGCATTCTGAAACTCTTAACAATGTGTCAAGTAGTAGCCTATATTTTTCATCAGTTTTATATAAAATTATTATTTTCCAAAATAACATTTCTCACTATAACCAGTCTTAAATTTGATAGCATAACAGCTTATCCAACTCAAGTTTTTATTTTTTCCCCTCTTTGGTAATAGATGTAAAAAATGCAATGGCAGATTCAAACTGATCTATTGGAAACGCCATGCCTTGCTGCTATCCAAAAATATTTCCAGGATACTTTTAAATACTTTTCTAATTTTTATTTAACTATACCTTGAAGGTTTTTTGTAAGACAGAAATCATATATATTGGCTATCATCTTATATATGTGGGAGGGATAGGGAGAGTTATAGGTTCATGTAAGTAAGGGTGTAAAGAGTTTAACACTCTATTTCCTAATTATACTCGATGTCTTCTACGTGCAAAAGACCACTGGAAAATATCTCTGTGTTCGAGGCACTCCACGTGTATCTTTCTACCTATTGTTATGCAAAACAGATGTTACAAACTGAATAAACTTGACAACTACGTCATTTGTTTTATCAACTTGTTCATGCCATATTTCATTACTCATTAAAACAATAAGCTCAATGAGTTTTTAAAAAAACCTGAGCTAAAATTAATTTTGCTATCTGAACTTAAGTTTATTTTAATTAAATGACTGACCACGCTCAATGCTAGTCCACTTGATATCTCCCAGGCTGGTAACAAACATGTATAACAATATTTATGCCTAACCGACTTAATACTCAACTGAGATTTGTCCCACTTTATTAGAGCAAACATATTGATTTATTTCAAACTTTTTAGATGCTAAAAACAGAAATCACTATTAAACCAATCAATAGAAAGGAAGTATATAGTAACAATCATGTCTACCATTAAAAACACCAACTATTTTTGCTCTCTCATCAATAAGGTTTTTTTCTTGTTTAGTTTCCAAACAACAGTGTCCTTGCAAATGACAAGGAATGATGATTTTGTATTATAATGTAATATAAACCAGTTGTAAAAATTAGAAAATTTTAATGACTTAAAAAAATTATGAATATAATAAACAATTAATATAAAATGTTTTAAAACAATTTCTACTTGAGTCAACAAAAAAATAATAATTTTTACCTTATAATTACAATTAACATAAATATGTGTATATACATATGTCAGAATAACAATATTAATTGCAATATAAAAAACAAATTTCTTTGAAATTTTCATTTTCCTTTCTATGTATGGTGTTAAACTATTACTTTTGTTTCTTATTATTTATACGCCTTTTTCATAGTTTACGTTTTGTTTTGCATTATCTGTTTGTGAAGCAAGGTGAATACCGTTAATCCAGTTTGTTCATTTATTTTATTCTTTACATTTATTTTTAATCAGAGAGCATTATTAATGATATTGTGTGGTAACCATGGCAACAATTTATGGTTATACAATGGAGGCTTCAAGGAAAACCAAATAGGGGCAAAATAAATATTTATATTTATCTTTGAGAAACAAATTTCTAGTTGTGAGAAAGTTGACTCAGTGCCAAAAACACTAGACTTTGTACAAGATATAAATCAGGAGAGTGTGAGCAGGAATTTAGAAATTAAAGAGACGACTCGATTTTAAAAAAAATCCTGATTTTTCAATGACTATCCACTTTGGTTGGCATATTCCAAAATACGTCAAATTCACCATTTTCCAGCAGCCTACAACATAGAGAGACAAATTGAATAAGCTACACTCTAAAAATAAGTTAAATAAATTTATTAGAAAATGTTGAACTTTCGCCTCTTGCATTTGGATCAGTGTAATATTCTATTATTTATGCCTATATTTCCCTAGTTTTAAGAAGGTATTCAAAAAGAAATATGTTCACTAATGGAAACAGTGTGGCTATACTATGAAAAGTAAAAAGCATATATATTCAGTATATTCATAAAAATCTTTGAAGAAACCTAAAACATAGTATTCCTTTACTTGAAAAAAGTTAATTGTTTCAGAATACAGGGTTTTCTGAGAACCAAATAGTACTATAAAGTGAGTAGTTGTGAATTTTATTTTAGGAGTTATCTCTTAAAAGTTGGTTCCTTTACTTATAAATTAAATTACATTTTTTTTCTTTTAAGTAGTGTAAGTTTGATTGACACCGTCATAACTTAAAAGCCAAGTGATGAAAAAGATAAAATCTTTCTTAAACTACAATACAAAATTGATCTTGTGGTAATTTTTTGAGGCTTCAGATTGTACTTGTTATTTTGCAATAATTGAAGATTTCTTCAACAAACTTGTACAGACCTATCTAAATTGATTTAAGGTAAAGATATTATTTGTTAATTACAAAGTATTTAGTATTAATTCTGCAATTTTTAAATTAAAGAGATTTTTTATTTAAAAAATTGACATCAAAATGTTATGAAGTTGTAAGGCAAACAAAATATCTAGTACATTTGGTATAGCCTATAGTTAAAAACTGTGAAGAAGACCACCACATCTCTGTCCAAGGCTCGTATAACTTCTGAATGAAATATTTAAAGTTGACTCAGTATCAAGGTTGCAATGAATAATAAGAAAAGTAAATCAGGCAATAATTAGAAACAAAATGTCCCATGAAGTGCTTGCTTGTGAGTTAAGATGTTACTTACTTACTTCTTTGTACAGGCGTCTGGCTTCAGATGTAGCCGATAGCCCGATGTCCATGATATATGATGGATCCAACAGCCTAGTATTGTTTATTCTTTAGTATTTTCCGCCTTGCGGATACTAAATTTTTTGAATATTGAGTGACATGTGACCTCTATGTGCTCTAGCTGTAAATACCTCGCAATTGGGTGAGGTATATTTTTGTATGTGTCATCCTTAGGTGGCTTTGGTCGTATTTAATACAGGTCTTGACCCATGGTCCCCGACTTCCAAATATCTGTCCAGTTGCGTCTGAAATATCTTCCTTCTGAACTCTTGCATTGCAGTAAGGAGAATCTGTTTTGATCAGCCGGAAACGCTGAACAGGTCTCCCTGGAAATTTTGTCTGCTATTTCGTTACTAGTTAAGGTATAATTAACAGGGAATTAACTGTATACAAACTCACAGTTTTATTCACTTTGTTTCATACACAATCTGATGACTTGCAGTGAGATTAACAGCAACTGTTACAGTTGTGATCAGGGCCAGGTTTGGAAATATTGGGCTTGTAGGTATTTAAATGGCCAGCAGCCCCTGCCTTTAGATCTCTAATTATTTCTAAAATCCAGGACACAACAATTATAAAATCTCAGTATAAGAGACCCAGTACAATGAAATCCCACTGGGTTATTCCGGCACCTCAAATAAAAAGTAAACTAAGATAATAAAAGCGTATAGGAAGTACTTAATTCTTGCAAAAGGAAGTAGAACTAGTTCCTATATTGATGATCACTGTAACTGTACGCTTGTTTAATCAATGAGTAAAATTGTGTTTTTTCACTGTGATCTAAATTTTGGACCAACAACTTTATGAAGTAAATGCCCTTTTTGTGCAACTTCAATGAAATAATAATTTCAACCTAAACCCCTATATGTATGCTATATTTCCCTGGGAAAAGTTGAGACTTTCATCCATCGGTTGTGTTAGGGTTAGTAGATGTTGTTGCCATATTATTCCAATATGACACCATAATGGAGGTATAGTCCTTTATGTAAGTAAAATAAAATTTAATATACCTACAACTGCATTTGGATTTTTCATATGCCTCATGTTAGGGAGAGGGCCATTGATAAAGGCAAATGGTTAGCCGAGAACATTAAAGAAACAACCAAATTAGTTTCAGAAGAGTAGTTGTTTGAAAGTGTCTCAAATCAATTCAAAATATCCCAAACTTTTTAAGGGATGGACTTTAAAATCAAGGTAATACTAGTAAGTCAGTGATGGGCAGACTGCAAGTATTCAATGAACAGCAAGTAAAGGAATTTGTTTTAGAGCTATCAAATATGTTTTATGGAATAACTTTAACTGAACTTAAGCCTGGCTTACAGTGTTGCTGAAGAAATTTCAGGAAAGCGAATAGCTGGGGAAAACTAGGCAATGGCTTTTCATAAAAGAAATATTATTAGTCTGAGAAAGCATTCCCCAACCAGTCAAAGTCGAATTGTAGATTTCACCAAACAAGAAAAGGATTTATTTTTCAAAAACCTTGATTTTCTTATACAGAAATACAAATTTTCAGCTGCACATGTGTAACATGGGCAAAACTAGGATTTCTATTTTGTGCAAAAATCAGGTCAAATACTGATTGGAGAGCAATTAGTTGGGAGAGGGGTCAAAGCTAAGATAGTTATTTCAGTGCAGCAGACATATATATATATATATATATATATATATATATATATATATATATATATATATATATATATCCCTCCAATGAAAATTTTCCAAGAAAAAAATGCCCCATTTACTAGAGAGAGCAGGTTTGGTAGGAAGCATCTAAAAGTGTTCAAACAATGGGTGGTCTAACGAGATTCTTTTTGAAGAATGGCTAAACACATCCGAAGGAATTGCAGGCCTATGGAAGATGATCGTGTAATGTTGGTTCTTGATAATCACATTAGATATATTTCTATTGAATTATACAATTGATTTTGTCAGCTAATCACATACAAATTCTATCCTTGCTTTCATACACATCTCACAAGCCTCAACCTTTGGATGTTTCTTTTTATGAGAGAAGGCATTATAGTGAATGCAACAAAATTGTGATTCAAACTTGTATAAGAAAATAACTAAAAACAATTGTAAAAATCTTACACTGGCCTATAGTAGCACTTACTCTTATAATTGTTGAGGATGACCATTTTGGGAGATGTGTCCCATTGTGAACTTAGACCGCAACTAACCTCAAAGTTTTTGCAGGTTACAGAGGGGGTGAGATATTAGGGTGGGGTTCTAGGTGTATTTTGGTGAGTATTAGGAGTTATGAAAAGTTACAAAAAGTGTATGTGAATTACAACATGTGTAGTTAAAAATTTTGTACATATCATATTGTTTTGTTGTGTATTGTTGGTTATTTTTGTTTGGTTTGAGAAGAATTTATAGGTTAGATGTTATGTTTGTTGTAGTTATGGTTTGGGGATATAAGATATTCAGCGAAGTTTGATTGAAGGTTTTTGTTTGTTAGTGCTTTTATGTATTCTTGGTAGCTTGTGTAAAATGACTTCCCTGTCTGGCCTATGTAAAAACTGGGGCACAAACTGCAAGTTAGTTAGTAAACACCAACAGAGTTGTATATGTATATGTAAATAGGGAACCGTACTCAGGCTGGGCCTAGAGTTAAGCCTAATGTATTTGTGAACATAATAGTCATCTATACACTTTTTACTATCCTCAAACACTAGTCTGGATAATGCAGAAGATTACTGTTTAAGTTATAAAACACATTTATTTACTTTATGAATAAGTGTCCTCCTTTTCAAATCTAGTTACATCGTGATGCTATTACTTATACATTTACAAAACGACTTGAGTTGTGTATATGTGTATATATTAATGTATATATATTAATATATATATATATATATATATATATATATATATATATATATATATATATATGTATGTATGTATATATATTTATATACACATGTGATTGAGTCTTATTTACTGCCGGCAGTCTGTGATCTCGAACGAATGGATGTGATTTTGAAAATACGTCAAACCTCTTTAGAAAAAAAGTATATGTTATGTTCCCAGGACTGAAACTTCTATTACAGGTAGTAACAGGACTTCTATTACAGGTAGTAACAGTAAAGGAAAAATATTGAATCATTTTCCTACTTGAAAATTGATGACTTAAAATATTATGATTTATTAGTTCTTTCCCTGTTTTTCAGAAATATTTCTACAAACTCTCTTTTTTCTTAGGTTATAATAAACCAAACCTATAGAGTATTTCATACTAAACACACTGATGTTTAACTTATTCTGATGTCTTTCAAATTGACAGATTAATAAAAGTTTCATAAAGCATGGTTTTTCTTATGTATCTAACCAATATTTTAAAAATTATTGCAAACTATGATAAAGTTTTACCACTGATTTATGACTACCTAGTTATAAGGAATCTTGTATAACGACAGGAAAATTGAAATGGTTGAGCAACAAATTTTAATTATTCAGGTTGAATTGAAATGAATTGAAAATTGTATTATCATTATAATTTGAACAACATAAATAATGCCAGTTGTTTTTACATGAAAACTTTGTATTTGGCTTTGTATTACTGCTTACGTCAAAACCTCTTGCATGAACTTGTTTCCACCTGAGTCAACACTTTTTTATGTAATATAATAGATATATATTGTATATAAAAGGTCTTGAAATAAAGACATCCTAATTATTGAGCCTGAATGTGCTCTATAAATTGTGTTTCTGTTTAATAATTTTTTTTATATTGTTCTAAAAGTATACATCGATTTTCAACTTAATTGATTCGCCCTTGAGGTAAAAAGACACAGAACATTTTAATTATAGTGTAAGCTAGTGATTAATTAAGACAATTTTACATTAATTTCTGGTTTTATATTATTGTTATTAGTTATTGCATCTACTTTCTATTGTCCATCAGAGGCTGTCCACAGAAATTAGATATAAGAATAATTATATTTAAATTATTTAACAAGACACAAGCATTTGCACCATATATATTTTGGGTTATAAAACACGCAAATGTGGTCTAGATTATACTCGAAGTAAAACCTACCACTATAACAAGGTGGTCTTTACCAAGGGGAAGGAAAATACAAATAGAAGGACAAGTACTGATACATATTAATCCCCTGGTATTTGGTGTAATTTGAAGTGATGGCGAGTATTGGGCAGGGAGCTTACCTAAGTTAACTTGTTATCTGCCAAAGTCAGGGGTGTTCATTCTTAGGAATATATGAGATAATTTTGGAAAAATATTTGATCAAAAAGCATAAAATAAATATTGAAACCTATATATATATATATATATATATATATATATATATATATATATAGACAGATAAGATATATTAAAATAAAATAAAGTTATAATAATTGCAATGAGAGTAAGCCAGCTGGATAAGGAATCCGGATTATAATCTGGATTAATAAAGCTAATCTATATTATAGAATTCAATCAAATTATTTAAAAAAATAAAAATTAAATCCACTAAAAATTAATTAATAAATACACAAACAAATTAATAAAAGAGTGGTGTTAGTTTTAGAAATTTAAAACTTTGAACATTTTTTAAAACTCTTAATAAAAACATAATCATATTTAAAATTAGTTGGAAATATGTAATATTTTTTTCAGTAAAACATTAGGCTGTGTCTTTTAAATTGTCAATATGATGGTCATTTTTTTCATTACTCAAACCGGGGACACTACTAGTCAATAATCTTTAATCTTTCAAAGATTTTTAAGAGACATTAGTAAACTTTAATTAAACAAGTAATATAAAAACATTTTAAAAAAATGTTGATTCCTACTTAAGTATGCAAAGACAAATTTTATTTTCTTAAATTTTATAATTACAACTAAGTATACTACAACTTAATATAAATACTTATATACATATGCCAGAATAACAATATTAAGTGGCAAAATAGAAAGCAAATATCTTTGCAATTTTCCATTTTTTTTCTATGTATTGTGTTATACTATTATTTTTGTTTGTTACTATTTATACCCTTTCTTTTTTTCATCACTTGCATTGTGTTGTAGTTTCTTTTCTACTTCCTTTCGCAATGTCCGTTTGTGAAGCAAAGTTCAATACCGCTAATCCAGTTTGTTTGTTTATGTTTAATTTCATTCATTTTTAATCCTAGAGCATTACTTATGATATTGTGTGGTAACCATGCCAACAATTTAAGGTTGTACAATGGAGGTTTTGATGAAAACCAGATATGGGCAAAAAAAAAATTTATATACTTCTATGAGAAATACACTTCTAGCTATGTGAAAGTTGGCAAAGTGTTAAACTTTGAACATGAATATACTCAGTTTGAATCCGGCCTAGGCCACCTCAAATTTTTATAATTGAATAAATATTTTAAAAAATTGTATTAACATCAATTGTCATACTCTACAGGTTAAAAAAAAAATATATTTGAATGTGATTGGATGAATACAAATGTATTTGATTATTGGTTGAAAGTTTGTACAAGATATATATATATATATATATATATATATATATATATATATATATATATATATAAGGAGAGTAAAAGCTAATAGAAGGAATTTAAAAATTGATAAAAATAATTGAATTTACATTTAAGCAATATAAACCAATATACAATATCAAGAGCACAGTGGTACAAGATATTACAATAAAAATAGGAAGGTCAGTCTAGTTTCTAACTTATTGTTTTCTAGATTGTAATTTTGTAATAAGACCCTCTGATGATGATGACATAGACATCGAAATGTACATAAGGGTTTAATCTTAGGTAACTTGTATTATCAGTTATTTTTTATTATTTTTGCAGTATTAGGGTTTGCAATATTTTTATTGTAATATAAATCAATAAAATATTTTTTAATGATAAAATCAAAGAATAGAATTGTTTTAGGTCCAAGTTAAAGTTAAATATTATATTCCAACCGAAGAGAATAAATTCTATGTACTAAATGGCAAACAGCCCCCCTTATTATTGCAAATTGGTAATGGGGGTAGATGTAGAGTAATACCCCGCACTTACACGATAGGTGGGACCGAACAATAACCATGGAAGTCGAATTTGCGAAAGTCAGGGTATAATTTTACATAGAATCACATAGGAATCATGTTTACTTGCGACCAAAGACTAGACAAACTAATAATTTAGATGAAAATGTGTATGTATTAAAATCTTTAATAAATAATTCAACAAAAAATTATATTAAATTCATACATACTGCAAAAAAGTAAGTAAGAAGAAGTTATTTTGCGCTTAGAAGGCTTCATAAAATCTAGTAAATTCGTTTGATGAATTGAAGATTTTTTTTCTAATGCAGAATTTTTTTGTAACTCACAATTTTTTTTTTTTTGTGGCAGAAGTACACTCATTGTTGGAGTATATGTTTTCCAAAACTTGTAAGCTCTACTCAATTAAATTAAGGCCTTTTGTCTAGTTTCTAACCGCCATTTTATCTTCTACTTCAACTGGGTTTAAAGAATCTGGGTCTAAAGAATCTGGGTTTTTAATGTCTTGCTCATACATTTCTATGAGCTAATCAATTAATTGTCAGCTCCTGGTTGTGTAAATCCAGCAGTTCTTGAACGTCAATATTATCCACTTCTAAATTGAGTTGCCTGCCAAAACCGACAACTTCTTCAACTACATCAGTATTTTCATCAGACTCTGGCACTGATTCAGCTTGAGTTTCAGTAGCGAAAAAAATAGACACACTTTTTTCAAAATGCTATTAAAGTTTTTTGTGAAATTTCATTTCAATACTGTCCAATGATTCTCAAAGTATCTAAAACATTGAATTGTTTCCAAAAATTTTCAATAGAGAGCTCGTTGTTCTGCCTCATAGCTCATTTAGACTCACAAATGATCTTCTTGTGTAATAAGCTTTAAATCCACATTTGTTGATTCCATCTTCGTGTGAGCTACTAGTAATCACTTATACTTTACAAAAATGTTTTAACTTGCCTATAGTAGCACTTACTTTGCTGATCTCAAGGTGTACGTAGGTTAGGGTGGGGGTGGGATATTTTGGTGGTGTGGGTGTATTTTGTGTGTATTAGGAGTTTGACATCATAACTCCTAATACACACAAAATACAGTGTGTAGACCTACAGTTACGGTCTGAGTTGACAAAGGGACACATCTCCCGAAACGGCCGTCCTCAACAAGCAAAGTAAGTGCTACTATAGGCAAGTTAAAACATTTTTGTAAAGTGTAAGCTTTAAATGTTTTGATGACCCCCAGATCCATCAGTTGAAGCAAACTAGTTGTGTTTGGTGGCAAAAAAAAACATCATTTTCACATATGTGTCGAAATTAGTTAAAGTGGAAGGATGGCCAGGTGCATTGTCAATTAATACAAATGACTTTAAAAGGAATTTGTTTAGACCAACAATAACGTTCGACTTGTGGTATGAAATGATGACTAAACCGATCTTCAAAAAAGGAAGCTGTTACCCAAGCCTTCTGATTTGACCTCCAAATCACAAGGAAGCTAGCTTTCGAAATATTTTTTAATGCGCTTGGATTTTCTGAGTGATAAAATATGAGAGGTTGCAACTTTTAGTCACCAGCTGTATTTGCACCAACCATCACTGTCAATCGGTCTTTGGCGGCCTTAAAACCTGGAAATTTTTTCTTTTCATGAGCTGTAAAAGTTATCTTAGGCATTTTCTTCCAGAACAGGCCAGTTTCTGTGTAACTCAGACACCATGTTTGAAAACCGCATAACTTGTAAATTGCGTAAGACGGGGTAACGTAAGTCGAGATATTACTGGTATTTAATTTCTTTAAAGCTTGGCATGTTGTGTAATTCACATCTTGCTTTTTACTCCCTCATTTGCCCTTGAATTTCTGGTTATTCCAGTGACCTAATTCCCTGCCTCAGAACTTAAAACTAACACCTTTGTATTGTGCAGAGATTATTTTTAATTAAATGATTTCTCATTTAAAATAATCTCTAAATTAATTGAAGATTGTTTATATCTTTTTATCACAAAGGTGAATGCAGAGATGTATATTTGAAAACAGTTATAATTTTCATGGGTCAAACAGTTTAGTTAGAAAAACGTGAGTGGAGTTTAATGAAACTTATAAAGGGGGTGCTCTACTTGTTACAAAAAATATTTAATATCTATATTATAAATGTTTAATTTGTACGCTGTCTAAACTAACATTCAAAATTACCATAGTTGTTTGTTTAATAGTTTAATTAATTCATTCATAGCAAACAATAAACAAATATATTTGGGACTCCTTGCAAGGTTAAAATGAGAAAGGACAATACTGTGTGGAGAAGCTATTGTGCTTTTTCATACCAATTCATCAAAATGATTTTAAAAAAATCCCCAGGGCTTAGGCATCAGGTGATATTAACCTTTTGTTACCTTCACATCTATTTGAGACCATATATTCTTGCTGTTGAGTAGACCAATAATTTTTTCTGTTACTGTGTTATAATCCATGAAAGTTGTCTACAGTGTAAACTGTACAAAATGACATTTACTTTCCGTCATAAAATTTACAATAATTCCTAGTAATATTTTAAGATCGTGAAGTCAATAGTGAAGTCAATAATGATCGCTGATGAATCATTAGTGAGAAGGGGGGGGGGAGGAAAACCTGAAAGACAAACTAAGTGAGCTACAAATTCTGTAACAATCTTTAAGGTTCCAATTGACAATCCTCTGAAAAAGATTGTTTCTTTATTACATCAAGTACTTTACTTAAGTTCTTATTTTTTACTAACCTTATTTATGTATTCTAGGTTATTTATTCATTACCATAATTAGGCCCTATGGAACCTTATTAACTTTCAATACATTATCCTCAAATTGAGAGCTGTACCCCTTAAACATTCTCCCATGTTTGTCTTCACATGTTTCTGTCAGCACATGTCGCTGTACCACATGTTTGTCTTCAAAATGATTTTCAAAAGATCCTATTTCTGTGAGGAAAGGTGACAGTAAAATATTCTTTGTAACAATAATTTTATTAGATATAGCAAGAGCGGGTGAGATATTGCTGATACCTGCTATATTTATTGTATTAAAACCTTATCAGGGAGCATCCAGCAATTATTTTATTATTATTTAAATTCAAAGAATAGCAAGATAACATAACATAGATAATCGTAATTTTTTATATAAAATTATTTCAAATATTTTAATAACTTACAGGGAAATGTATTGGATAACAGTAATTTTATATGCCGGGATTGCCACTGCAACGTGTAAGACCAAAGAAGAAGAAGAAGCAAGGAAATACTTGGACTACCTTGACAAGGTTGTCTGTGAAAGGATATACAATGCAAACCTAGCAGCATTTATTTATAATACAAACAAGACGACAGAGAACTTACAAAAAATGGTAATTCTATACTAGAGAACCTTGAAAAACACATATGATTTTATAATGGAACCTAACAATATTGTATGAAGACAGTAAAAAACTGTATATATATATATATATATATATATATATATATATATATATATATATATATATATATATATAATGATAAATTAAAAATATTTCAAAAACAAGAATACTTTTAATGACTTTAATACTTCAAATCTTTTCGCCATTAAAATAGTACCAGCATCTTCAGGAAAATAATTATCTAATAAAATCATATTATATTAGGATTTTATAATAATTCAGGATTTTATTAGATAATTATTTTCCTGAAGATGCTGGTACTATTTTATCTGCGAAAAGCTTTGAATAAATATATTCAATAAAAGTATTCTTCTTTTTTAATTTATTAACTATATTACAAGAAAACATAACACCATATTTAATATATATATATATTTAATATATATATATATATATATATATATTTAATATATATATATATATATATATATATATATATATATATATATATATATATATATATACGAAACAAAATATATATATATATATATATATATATATATATATATATATATATATATATATATATATATATATATATATATATATATATATTTAAACAACATAGGTTATTCAAATACAAGAATATTATTTATTTATATTCAAAGCTTTTCGTTGGTAAACAGTACCAACATCATCAGGAATACAGTATTTTTCATTCCTGATAATGTTGGCACTGTTTACCAATGAAAAGCTTTGAATATAAATAAATAATATTCTTGTATTTGAATAACCTATGTTGTTTTAAATTATTAAACAAGAAAACATATTATATAAATATATATATATATATATATATCACAATATGTATTCTCGTGTATTAATAAAGAACTAAGTCAAAATACAAATACAAGAATTATAATTGAATTTACAATTCAAAGCTTTTTGTTGGCTAACAGTACCTACATCATCAGGAATATTAAACAATTATATTAATATATACTAATATTTAATATTCCTGATGATGTTGGTACTGTTAGCCAACGAAAAGCTATATATATATATATATATATATATATATATATATATATATATATATATATATAGATTTTTTGGACTAGGAGACTGACAGACTTAACTTGGTAAGAGTCCACTCTGTAGTCTTGAAATAGAAACACATAAAAGCACTTAAACAATGATATATTTCAACCACACAGTGGTCTTTGTCAATCGAAGAGAAAACACAGTGTTTTCTCTTCAATTGACAAAGACCACTGTGTGATTGAAATATATCATTGTTTAAGTGCTTTTATGTGTTTCTATTTCAAGACTACAGAGTGGACTCTTACCAAGGTAAGTCTGTCAGTCTCCTAGTCCAAAAAATCTAAATAATCTTTACCAACCAAAACTAACCTATAAATATATATATATATATATATATATATATATATATATATATATATATATATATATATATATATATATGCTGATGCGTATTCCTTCACGGATGGGAAAATATGATGAATAGTTACTATCTGGAGTACATCCGTTCATTCTGCAGTCCATAAATTCGCAGTTCCGACGTTTCACTAGAATCTCATCCAGCATTGACGATTTGAACCCAACAATAGTAAAAGAGCGAGTCCCTTCTACTGTTGTTGGGTTCACCTCGTCAATGCTGGATGAGGTTCTAGCGAAACGTCAGAACTGCAAATTTATGGACTGCAGAATGAACGGATGTACTCCAGATAGTAACTATTCATCATATATATATATATATATATATATATATATATATATATATATATATATATATATATATATTATAACATAATTTTTAAAGAGACGCAACGGGGTTTTACTATTTTATGAAGATATATTATTTCTATTTAATAACCAAAACCAAAAAACTACTCAAGAACAATTCAAAACTTTATTAGAACAATTTCATCTCAACATTAAACAATACACAAAACAAAAATTTACAACTTAACAATTTTTAACAAAATATACTAAAATTCGATTCTTTAAATTTGAGTTACAAGGTTTTTATACCCTTGGCTAGTTTAAGATCTCTTGATATCTCGGGGTTATAGTATGGGCTATATTTTTAGAAATTCTTAGGTTAATCAAATAAATTTTGAACAAACAATATTAAATTTTGAAAATGCAAAAAGGCCAAACTATTTGAACTGGATTTATTTCTTACTATTAATTAACTACAAGATATCCTAATATACAAATTTAAACTTCTCTATTATCTTAAAAGTCCATTAAAGTTATTTTTATAGCGCTATTACTCAACTTAATAAATATCAAAATTTTGCTGGTCGCTTACGTAAATTCCCGTTCTCTCCAATTAAACAATTCACACACTTAAATCCGTTTAGTTCTTTCAAATTATATTTTCACTGTATTAACTCTTTCAATTTTCTTATTCCTGTTTAATCTGGCCAAGTTTACTCACAAAACTGTATAATTTAGACGAACTCTTTCCAAATAAATAGAATTTTGACTGGTCCTGGCAGGTCCGGTCTTAAAGCGTCACCCACGCTAGAATCAACAAAACTCTAACTACGCGTCCTTCAATTTTCTTTTAAAAATCTTACAAATATGGCGGCTTTCTTCTTCAAAAAAAACACATATGGGTTATAATTTAGTTCGATTTCTTTCCACTAGACTTTCACACATGTTTTTACAGCTGTTAATGTCAACGAACTATTTTCACCAGTTTTAATCTTGTTAACTTTGGTTGAAACTTACTGTTTTAATTTTCCTATTCTTAACAAATCTTCCAGTGTTTATTTTATTAATATTATTAGTGTGTGAAGTGTCTTTGTGTTTTACTTTTGTAAATATTTCGAAATGTGTGTGTTTTGACTGGATTCAAAGAACATAACCTTCAATTTTCTTTTGTTTACAAACGTGTTCACTTTCTCCTTCAAGTAATTTCTTAGGCCTTATGTTATTACAGTTTACAAATTTGTTTACACATAACCATTATTAGATTATCTTATTTTAATTTATGTGTTAGGTTATTTGATATAACAAATTTCCTAATACATTTCCAGTTCAAAAACCTTGTTTACAATTCCTAGGCTTTTACCAGAATTTAGTTTCAATTTTAACCTAACCAATCTTTTAATGAATTTCTTTCTAAATTTTGTGTGAGTTATTTCTCATCTATTTTCCAATTCTTAAATAATATTATATAGCCCATTCTATAAATGTTACAATGTCCCCTAATTTAATTTAAACAAAAAAAATAATCCTAATATCTACATTACACATTTTTTTTACATTTTACAAGCTTGCTTAAATATACATATTTTTTTTTTTTTTTAAATTAAATTTAAATTTACATTTATTTCCTACTTGTACATTTTATTTAATAACTACCTGAACACATTTTTATTGAGTACGTTATACCTCAACACTTTGGCTAACTTATTGTCCATTGTCTTTACCACTTTTATAATTGTCCACTTAAAAGTCATTTATACCTTCATCTGTCCACTTTCGTCCATTTATACTTAATTCTATAATACAATTTTATCTTAACTCTTTACCAATCAAATACTGAGCTGAAAACTTCAAGCTACTTGTCTTACATGGTTTATACTAGTTTAAAACTCGCATAATACTATTTCATTAATTTTATATGTTGTTATTTATTATTCTATTTACTATCTCTTTTTTCGCATCCTCCCAACTATTCATCATAAATTTTTTTTTCAATTAAAATTAATTTGTCTTAACCTTGCCTCAACCTCACTTCAGTTATAAATCTATCAACTCTATCTGAACACAACTATATTAAATTTAACCCCAATTTCATATTACTATTATTTTATTATTATTATTATTTTTTTTTTTTTAAACTCTTTATTATACTATATACTTTGTTACATATATATATGACGGTAATTCACCTTACCTCCACTTATTAACGTAGACATTTATTTTATTTTAACATATTTTCGACGACATCAACATCATTAACACCCTTATTCACGTAGACATTTATTTTATTTCACATATTATCGACGTTATTTATATATTTCATTTTATTTTCAAATTCCCCTTTTTCCAAATTATATTTCCCCTTTTTATATTGTTATGCTCATCCAGAATATACCTATCTTTATCTTTACATTGCACCCTACTTGTATTCCTTCCGTTTTTATCCCTGCTATCTCTGTTTAATTAGGTTATTTAATATATTTTAACTTATTTCCCCTTGTCACTACTCTGTTTATCATTTATCTCATATTTATTTTGCTTTTAGCTTCATCTAACTCTCAGTTCGAAGTTAGTATTTTATCTCTTCTTCCAATCTCACATCCAGTTCAATTCTTTTCTTATATCATCTCAGTTTTTTTTTTTTTTTTTATATGAAGTTTAACATCTAATATTTTTAAAGGTTGCAATTTCATATACTCTATTTGATCATATCTATAGTTCCTTCGATTACACTATCCCTATATCAACGAATATAAATTTTGTTTTAATACTTATTTATCAACGCAGATTCTCCCTTACAATACGACGAAGTTTAAATACACAATTACCATTTTTTTATTACAACGATGCTTTAATATTTATTATCATAGATTCATATTTCTTTTATAATATATACGACGAAGTTCCATTATTTATCAACGCAGATTCTCCCTTACAATACGACGAAGTTTAAATATACCTAATTTTATCTTTATTCATTATTCGACGAAGTTTCTAATAAATTATCGTAGATATAGTTACCATCCCTTAAAACTTATCTCCTGCTAACGTTTTCTTATACACATAATCACCTAGAGTCTACTCATATTGCTTCCTTTACCTATATTTAATATCTCCCTTCCTATTTTATTTTGTCCCTTTTGAGTTTATCTCCCTTGCATCATGGTATTTTTTTAGTTCCATTGAATGGAACATCCCCTTATTTATATCATATTTATCATCCCATAGTTCGAATGTCGATTCTCCTAACTTTTTGTGTATTCTATATGGCCCACTATAAATATTAAATAATTTCCCCATTTCTCCCTCTATGCCTTTTGCCTGCCAGTTTTCTTTTACTAACACTAAATCATTTAAATTAAAGGTGAAAAGCTTATGATTTCCATTGAAATTTTGTGCCCTAAGTTCTGCCTTTTTCTTCATTCTCCCTCTTGCCAAATCTATTACTAGTTGGGTATTAACGTTTTGTTCGTTTGAATTTTGAATTTTGATATACTTATGCCAAAACCTCTCATCTATTTTTCCTAACTGTAACTGATTAGGTGTGAATCCTGTGGTCTCATGTGGTACTTCATTCAACATCTCATTTATTAAATGTATAAACTTTGCCCATTGTTTATGGTTCCCATGGCAATAGGTGCGAAGACATCTCATTATCTCCCTGTTTACCCTTTCTACTATATTGCTTTGAGGTCGCCTAATTGGTGAAAATATTTGTTTGATCCCTTTATTTTCTAAAAATGTTGACCATCTTTTACTTGTGAACTGAGTTCCATGGTCTGTTTGTGTCCTTTTTACCTGTCCATATTTTTCTAAATAATCTTCTACACATCTAATAGCTGTAGCAGTATTTGCTTTTTTTATTTTATAAATTTTTATAAATTTAGTAAAAATATCCAAAATAACCAAAATATATTTAAATCCCTCACTTTTATGAAATGGTCCACAAAAGTCAATAGATAGTTGCTCTTTAGGCCCTTCTACCTTGATTCCTTTCATCACCCCATAACAAGTTTGATTTGTGTGTTTCACCCTCTGACAAGTGTCACAGTATTTTAAAAGGTATTTAATCTCCTTATACATCTTTTTCCATGTGAATATTTCATTTATTATACTATAGCACTTCTTGGCCCCTATATGCATATAGTACTCATGGCATGATATCACTAATACATTTATTAACTCTCTGGGTACTATTATTTTCCAACTTGTTTTACAATTTTTATATAGTATGTTATTTTCAATTTTGAATTTCGAATTGTATTCCTGGACATTTTCAATAATATTTCTTAATTCTAAATCACCCCACTGAAGCTCATTAAGTTTTGTCAATTTTGTCACTACTTCCCTACTTATTACTCTTTCCATTAAATTGATACTAAACTTATTTTGATTCTCTATATGTTTTGGCTCTATCTTATCCCATGGGTTACGACTTAATATGTCTGCCACCACGTTCTCCTTCCCTTTACAATACTCAATCTCAAAATCATATTCCTGCATGAGCAATATCCAACGATATAGTCTTGAATTTAATATTCTACAAGTCTTTATGAAAGTCAAAGCTTGGTGGTCAGTTTGTATTATTACTTTTCTCCCCAGTATAACCTGTCTAGCCTTCTGTAGACAAAACAACACAGCCAATAATTCTTTTTCAGTCGTATAATATCGTATCTCACTACCTTTTAGGGTTCGGCTCATAAACATAATTGCCTGTTTCTGTCCAGTCTCTGTTACCTGGTACAGATGCCCCCCTATAGCATATTCGCTTGCATCTGTCTGTAAATAAAACGTTTTTGAATAATCAGGGTGTTTTAGTACGTTGGTATCTATAAATGCTTCCTTTAATTTTCTAAAATTTTGTTCCTCTAAATCTGTCCATTTAAATTTTGTTTCATGTCTCAAAAGTTTCAGAAGTGGCTCTACTAATTTCGAATAGTGGTCTACAAACTTGTTGTAATAATTGGCAAGGCCTATAAACCCTTTTAATTGCTTAACATTCTTTGGTGTGGGGAATTCCATTACAGCCTTAATTTTGTCCTTATCTATCTCTATTCCCTCAGTTGTCAACCTATAACCTAAAAATTCTATGTTTTCTTTACAAAACTCAATTTTTGATAATTTAATTTTGATATTATTTTCCCTAAATGTCATAAATAATTTTTTTAAATGGTTTTTATGTTCTTCAAAACTCTGTGACATGCATACAATGTCGTCTACATATACTAAAGTGAATGGTTCTAATTCATTTCCCATTATTCTACCCATAGCTCTTGCTAAAGCTGCTAATGATGTTTTTAGCCCATAAGGTGTCACAATGAAATGATATGTCTTTCCATTATACTGAAAAGCTGTGAATTTTCTGGATTCTGGCTCCAACTCCACCTGCCAAAAACTATTCGTGAGGTCCATAGAACTCAGGTATTTTACCTTTCTTGCCTTATGTAATATTTCATTAATACCCTGGTAACACTCGTAATCTGGTATTATGATTTCGTTCAGTTTCCTTGCGCCCAGGCACAATCTTATTTCTCCATTACTTTTTATGACAGGAATAATAGGGTTAATATAAGGGCTATTACTTTTTTCTATAATTTTCATCTCCAACATTTTGTCAATTTCTCTTTGTACCGCTTCTTGATACTTTGTGGGTACAGGATAGTTTCTTTGATAAAATGGTAAATCTGTTCTTACTTTTATCTCATGTCTATATCCTTTACACACTCCAGGTCTATCTGAAAATACATCCTTATATTGCTTTATTATCTCCACCAACTCCAGTTTTTGCCTTTCTGTTACACGGTCATCTCCGATACTTTCCATAATATCTCTATCACTAATTTCCCCTTCTGTTTCATTTTGTTTCTCATAATTTTGGTCCCCCTGTCCTAGATTATCTAAATTTTCCCATTCCTCATCAATTTGATCGAATTCGTTAATTACCTTATCTTCCCTTTCTAAATTTTGTACCTCGTTGTTATTAAATCTTTCGTCATCATTTTCAACCTCCGTTTCTTTCATATCTATTTTAATATAGTTTTCCAAATATTTCAATTTTATACTCCAATCCTCACAACTTATATCAGCCTTTGTATTTTTTAATATATCCATCCCTATGATCATCTCTCTCAATAGGCCAGGTATGATGAAACATTGAAATGGGTAATCAATCCCACCTAATCTTCCCATTATCAGAACAATTTTATTAATTTTTTTACTCTTTTTATTTGTTGCTGTCCTAATGTTCATTGCTCTGATTGGCAACGTTTCTACTCTTCCTAGTTTTCCCTTATTTATACTATACCATTTTTCCTGAATACATGTAATATTACTACCTGTATCTATTAAGGCTGTAACCCTAACCTGTTTAAATTCTATCTCTATTTCTGGGCTCATATATATTTTGTTTTGCTCTAAATTCAAATTTCGCTCCGTCCCCTCACTTTCCAAAAATTCCCTATCTATTAATACGTTGTTAATTATTCCTAACCCCAAATCTGTATTTTCATTAAATTGATTGTTACCCTTATTCTTGTCACAATTAATATTTCCAAGGCTCTTTAGCACTGGCTTTCCCTCTTCAGCATCCCCTGTAGTTTTCCCATGATGCAATAAGGTATCACCAGTGCCCTTTAGTTTTCCGAGGTCCCCTGGTCTCCCTCACATCTTCCACTGGTTGATTCCTTTGGTCGTATCTGTATGCTGTTTACTTCTTTCTGGCTCCTGTCATTGGTTCTGTAATTCCTGTCTCCTCTATTTTCTCGATTATTTTCCTGCCCTGGTCTTGGTTCAACATTCCCCCTCATATGATTATCTATTCTTCTGTTAAAGAACTGGACATATGGCCGCCCTTCATTCCTATATTCATTCCTTCTATACAATTCTCCTGGTCCTGGAAATCTTCTATTTCCCTGCTGTCTCATCCCTTCCTCACCCCTTCTGGGTGGAAATCTATTTCCATTCTGTTCCTCTCTAGGAGTAGGCCTATTCCATGGTCCCCTGTTTCTCTGTCTTATTTCCTTATTTCTTTCCTCTATATCCTCCTCATTCAGCATTCTTTCCATCTCTCGGATCGTTTTTATATTTTGTACCCTTCTTGACAACTGTATCCTTTCATTAAAATGCCGGCTTAATCTCCGGACTATCTCTTCCTCATTTTGCGGTGGTGTCATGTTCTTTAAAACTATGACTCTTTCTATGAAATAATCTGCCCTGGTTCTTCCATTTCCCTCAATATACCTTTCATTCTCCATTCTTTCTTTAATGCCTTCCTGTATTTCTTTGGCCCAGTATCTTTCTATAAATCTATTTTGTAAATCCGCGAAATCTTCCACCTCCTCTCTGATTGATTCCCACCATCTAGCCGCTCCTACTTCCAAAGCTCTATCTATGATTCCTCTCCATTCATTATCAAATCTTTCCCCTGTCCTACCTTCAAATTTTCTCTCCACATACCTATCTAGTCTTTTTAGGAACTCCATAGGGTTACCATTCCTCCCATTAAATTTGGGCATCTCCTCCTGATTCCCGCATGACACCTGTATGATCCTTAGGCCTTCTCCTCCTTTACTTTCTTCCACCTTCCTTTCTACCTTTTCCATTCTCTGGGTCAATTCCCCTTGTTTCTCATTATTCCTCCTTCCTTCTGTTTCCAATCGGTCAATTCTATCATTATTATTGTTTTTCTCAATAGCTATCTCCCTATTTAAAACTCTTAACTCTTCCCTGTTCTGTATTGTCATTTTTTCTACCTTCTCTATCTCTTTCTTATTAATTTCTGTCACATCAGCTATTATTTCTTTTGTTTCCTCTAAATTCTCCTTAATCTTCTCCTCTAAGTCTCTTCTCATAACTTCTACTACAGCATTATTCTCTGTTCTCAACTGTTCCCTCATATCCTCTATCATTTTCTTACTTTCCTCCCTTATTTCCTGTGTTATGAATTTGAAATCTTCCTTCATCTCTCTCATTTCGTCTCTATTTTCCTCTAATTTTTTGTTTATTTCCCTCATATCCTTCATTTCCCCTTTTATTTCATCTATCTTATCTAATTGTCTATTTATTTTTTCATTATTTATATTTAATTGTCTATTTAGATCCTCTCTCCCTTTTTCACTCATTTTCATGAGAGTTCTCATCATCTCCCTTAAATCTTCATTCTCATTATTTCCCTGTTTTTTTTGTTGGGTTTGCATAGGTGGTAGTCCCCTAGCCTCATCTACTTGGGTTTCCACCTCACTCTCTTCTATAGGCATATCTGTGCCTTCCGTTTCTGTCTCTAGTATTTCTAGGCTTGTCCCTTTTTCCTGGTCCCCTACAATTACCAGCTCGCCTATAATATTTTCCTCCCTGTTTTCGATCCCCTCCTGAAAACTAACAAATCTCCCCTGAGCAGCCCCTTCTGTTTCTATCGCCCTTTTCCGCCTACTCTTTTCTAATTGTTCCCCTTTTTCTGTTTTTTTAGCTTTTTCTCTCCGCAAATTGTATAATTCCCTCTCATCAGACATATTTAAGCTATTAGTAAACTTATTCTACAAAACAACCTAGTCTTGATTCTATTCAACTCAGTGTTTGGTTTTACAAAATTTTTCTAAATCTATTTCCAGTTCAAATGTTTTTCATATAAAAAGTTCTAAATTAATTTTGATTCAAAATCTCTCTAAATAAATTTTATCGAGCCCCCACGTTGTTGCGCCAATTATAACATAATTTTTAAAGAGACGCAACGGGGTTTTACTATTTTATGAAGATATATTATTTCTATTTAATAACCAAAACCAAAAAACTACTCAAGAACAATTCAAAACTTTATTAGAACAATTTCATCTCAACATTAAACAATACACAAAACAAAAATTTACAACTTAACAATTTTTAACAAAATATACTAAAATTCGATTCTTTAAATTTGAGTTACAAGGTTTTTATACCCTTGGCTAGTTTAAGATCTCTTGATATCTCGGGGTTATAGTATGGGCTATATTTTTAGAAATTCTTAGGTTAATCAAATAAATTTTGAACAAACAATATTAAATTTTGAAAATGCAAAAAGGCCAAACTATTTGAACTGGATTTATTTCTTACTATTAATTAACTACAAGATATCCTAATATACAAATTTAAACTTCTCTATTATCTTAAAAGTCCATTAAAGTTATTTTTATAGCGCTATTACTCAACTTAATAAATATCAAAATTTTGCTGGTCGCTTACGTAAATTCCCGTTCTCTCCAATTAAACAATTCACACACTTAAATCCGTTTAGTTCTTTCAAATTATATTTTCACTGTATTAACTCTTTCAATTTTCTTATTCCTGTTTAATCTGGCCAAGTTTACTCACAAAACTGTATAATTTAGACGAACTCTTTCCAAATAAATAGAATTTTGACTGGTCCTGGCAGGTCCGGTCTTAAAGCGTCACTCACGCTAGAATCAACAAAACTCTAACTACGCGTCCTTCAATTTTCTTTTAAAAATCTTACAAATATGGCGGCTTTCTTCTTCAAAAAAAACACATATGGGTTATAATTTAGTTCGATTTCTTTCCACTAGACTTTCACACATGTTTTTACAGCTGTTAATGTCAACGAACTATTTTCACCAGTTTTAATCTTGTTAACTTTGGTTGAAACTTACTGTTTTAATTTTCCTATTCTTAACAAATCTTCCAGTGTTTATTTTATTAATATTATTAGTGTGTGAAGTGTCTTTGTGTTTTACTTTTGTAAATATTTCGAAATGTGTGTGTTTTGACTGGATTCAAAGAACATAACCTTCAATTTTCTTTTGTTTACAAACGTGTTCACTTTCTCCTTCAAGTAATTTCTTAGGCCTTATGTTATTACAGTTTACAAATTTGTTTACACATAACCATTATTAGATTATCTTATTTTAATTTATGTGTTAGGTTATTTGATATAACAAATTTCCTAATACATTTCCAGTTCAAAAACCTTGTTTACAATTCCTAGGCTTTTACCAGAATTTAGTTTCAATTTTAACCTAACCAATCTTTTAATGAATTTCTTTCTAAATTTTGTGTGAGTTATTTCTCATCTATTTTCCAATTCTTAAATAATATTATATAGCCCATTCTATAAATGTTACAATATATATATATATATATATATATATATATATATATATATATATATATATATATATATATAATGTTGATTCCATCTTCACGTGAGCTACTAGTTTTCACTAAAACACTTATAAAATGTTATAAGTGTTTTATTGTATTTATATTTGTATAAGTAATTTATTCAAAATTATTAATTTGTTACAAATTATAGTTTAATTAAAATTACAAGACAGGCTATTTTTTATTTACTTTGAACTCAGTTTTATATAATTTAAACTCTCATTCTGGAAAACCAGTTTCAGTAAATTGTTCTTATTTATTTATTTTTTTTGTTACAGAATGATGCCAATAGTAAGCCAAAAATATACTCTTCAGAATATAAATTTTTTGATTGGGAATCATTCAACAACTCTTATCTTTTACGTGAAGCTAAATATTATAATCTATTTGACAAACAAATTAATCGTACTATTTTACAAGAGGTAAGTGTTAAAAAAAATATTTACCTGATTTATTGAATTTTTAAATAAAAAATACTTTCATAAAAACGCTTTCAAAAATACTTTCGATCTACATCGAGAGGTTTTCGAATAATATTTAATTACTGTTGCTTGATGTGATCACCTTGAATTCACTGATTTAAACTATATTTAAAAAGTACTTGACTAAATCAATATGTAATGGCTTACTTGCTGACACGTTTCAAAACATTCGTTCCTTTTACGAAGCTAACCCTCTACTGGCGGCATCGGTTAGGTACAAAGGCTGTAAACGGGATGGATTTATGACTGTGGGATGGGGTTGGTTATTTTGGTTGTGTGTCATGTAGTTGAAAATTCTGCTGGGTTCAAAATGTGTGTGATCATTCAATATGTTTTCTTTATCTGTTGGGTAGTCCCTGTATATCTGGTATTTTTCTATTGTTGTTAGTTTTTTATTTTGTTTTAATCTGTGGAGAACATTTAAATTAGTATGTATGTTCGTGTATGTGTGTGTTGCGTTTTTTTAGGTGTTTTTGGTTTGTTTGATTTCTTTGGGTAATTTGTTCTTCGAAGCATGTATAAAATGACCTATCGGTTTGGTCGATGTAATAGCTGGGTCAATTGTTACATGTTAATTTGTAAATACCTGATAGTTTGTATTTGTCAGTTTGTTTTTGAAAAGGTTATATGGGCTGTCTTAAAGTTTACGTAAATATAGTATATTTACTATACACACATTTTATATATTTAGAATTCTGAAGAACAATAATACTTATTTATGTTCACAGTACATTTTAATTTTAAATGATTTTGTGTTATTTTTTTGCACCAGTTCATCAACATCATTGATACAATGGTAGATATTGGAAATGTTCCCGACTCAGTATGTGACTATAGAAACCGAAGTAGATGTGGACCTGATGGTATGTTAAATTTGACAATAATTTTATGTTATAAAATGATATGTTGCTCTGAAGTTTTAGACAGTTTCAATATTTTCAGTTTATGTAGACTTACTGAGGAACTATACTTAGAAAGATCTTCAGGAAACATGAATATAGATTCATACTTGCCTACAATCTAAATTTACATTATACCCAGTCAGTTTTCAGCCTTAACTCTGAAATATTGTTTCATATCTTTCTTCTCTGTCTTGGAAAATATGTTACTGAAATTTTGTCTACACTATTTAATTTTGTTTTCCATGGTATAAAAGGTCGGAGTCACCATATATTGGCTTTGACTTTATGTTGTATACTCATAGGTTACTTAAAAGTTTTATAATTATCTAAAAAGATTTGTTTCTCAGAAATTAATTTTTAAAATCATGACTTATAGTCATGAAATCTTTTTGGATGATCTCTCCATGCAAACAGTAATCCTAATGACATCAAGTACTCTCTAGACCTAATACTTTCATTATCTATTATGTTAAAAATGTCTATAAAGATGAAGGCTTATGCAAGACTTTGATAAGGAACTGAGATTGTGACTACAAGAATAATTTTAAGAGAAATTATCTTCATAGTAATTCTTATAGAGGAATGAAAAAAAACAAGCTCATTTTTACATATTAATATTTTGACACACCCCATAAATGAAAATAAATATAATAAAGACATTTTTAGTAAAGCGTATATGAACTAATTTTAAAAATACTTAACTAGTTACTTAACTAAAATACTTAACGTGAATACGTAATTGCTTACTTGCTGACGCGTTTCAAAACATTCGTTCCTTTTATGAAGCTAACCTTCTACTCCCCTGAACTCTTATTTCATAACTTATCAGTAATGTAGTGTACACAGTTCCAGGGATTTATTTTATCTTTTAAACATTTTAATTATTATGTTGTCGAATATATTGTATATAACGTAATGAATAGAAAATCCACATAAGTAATGTATAATGTTATACTTCCCTAAATACTTTTAAAAGCATATTTCAACAGCGAATTTATTGGTATGTTTTTAAAATTCAGTTGTATCAGCGTTAATAGTAAGTTTCCTATATCTTAATAATTGTTTGCCTTTCATCTTTGTATCATTTATATTTCATTTTGAGATTTCCTATAACACAACTTATGCAATTGTATACAAAACATTAATTCTTTAATAAATGGAACGCATATAATATATATTTCTTAACCCTAGATCACTTATACCTCGACAAAATGACACACCATTTAAAAAATGTTTATATCTGACAAATGAGCAGTTCGCACACGTCCATCTTCTAAGTACTTTCGTACCTACAATAGCTGATGTCAGATGCGCAGTTTTGATGCTAAAGTTCGTATGCCTCTTAGTGAAACAGAGCTTGTGTCGTCATTTTGGCGATGCATAAGTGATCATGTGATTTTTTTAAAGAGTGTGTTCTCTATACATTTTTGTAAAAATCCTTTAACTTTATTAAAAAGCTGTTCTACAATGCATTTGTTTCTTACATTCTGTGTTTTTTGTAAATAAAATGTGTTTAACATTATTTTTAAAAGTCTTTTTTAAACATTGTGTTTCACTATTCCATTAAAACGTAGGCATTGTAATTACTAGTTTTCTTTCTAATAGTAGGATTCGTAGCTACCATAATATTTTTTCCAAGCACTAAAGTAGTATAGGATATTACAATGTTTAATACATTAATTAAAAAACATTATTTTGGGAAATAAACAAAAATTAAATTGGAGAAGTCAAATTTATGACACATAAGTAATCTTGTGACAAAATTTAGACATAAGTAATCTAGGGTTAAAAGGCACATATTGTACTAGTATTGCCTTGTTAAATTTGTGTTTTAAAGTATTAAAATTATTAAAATGTGTCAAATATTATTTAGTTTTGAAGATTTTTGTTTTTAAAGTATAAAAGAATAAGAGAAGTTTTTTATGAATCGAGTTTTTATTTAATTTAAGATACTTATTATTATAATTTTTGTTATTTCCCCACATATAAGTGTTTGTTAAAAAATTATATATGTATATTATATATTTAGATATTTATTATATATATTAGATAACAAGTGTTTGTTATCCATATTATTTGTTTTAAAAAAACAGTGTTCAATGACATGAGTTCAGCAATTGATAACTCTCTTGACTTCGAAGAGATTAACTACTACTATTTCCAATTCTTAAATGGGCCTTCTCAAATGATGCGACCATACTTTGTAAAATACATAAATATCAGCAACAAGTATGCTGAAGCAAGTGGTGAGTGTTATCATTATTTATGTAATATAATAGACATAGTTGTAATCTATTGATAATATGTATTTTTGATAAATAATTAATATAAAAATTTCTTATTAAAAAAATTAAAATTAATAAAACACTTGTAAATATTTTAGTTTGTAAATAGTTACGGTATGACTTGACAATGGGACACTTCTCCCGAAACGGCCGGCCTCAACAGATAAATGTAAGTGCTACTATAGCCAAGTTTGTAAAATATTTATAAGTGTTTTAGTGAAAACTTGTAGCTTACGTGAAGATGGAATCAACTAATATAAAATTAATACATTAATTATTAAAATAACATACAATAATATAATTTGTAATTTATTTTTTTTTGTACCAAGTCCTAACTGCAAACAAATTTATCTTCCACTAATCTACTCTCTATTTTACGTATTTACCTTTATACCTGCTGTATTATTTACATGATTCTAGGTTATGCAAACAGAGCAGATATGATAATAGATCAATTCGAAGACCCGCCTATAACTGAGTTTGAATGTGCAATGCGGGATCTATGGAATCAATTTCTACCTTTTTACAAACAATATTTCTCTTACATTCGAGGTCGAATGAGACTAATGTTTGGGGAAAAGTTTGTGTCAAAAACTGGACCATTACCAAAAGTTCTCATAAGTAAGCTGTGCACTTTAAAAATAATTAATAAATTTTGTTTTGTATATAATTTGTATTGCCTCTTTAGTTGTTTGAACATATTTCTAATTGATTTGTATTAATTATGGATTTTAAAGAGATTCCATTTTTGAATTCACAATCTATTTAATATTCAGCGATACCAGAATGGTATAAACAATTAAATCAACATATTTTTTCTAAAAAAAGAGTCTTTTTTCTCAGCAATTACACAAGAGTATCTATCTTAAAAGTAAACATGTATTTTTTAAAACAATTTCTTCTCTAAACTGACTTAATTAGTTGTAAGACACATATATAAGATACTAGAATTACGATTACATAAGTAAAGGTAAAATTTAATGATATAAATGTTGCATGGGTTAATTCTGTTTTGCAGATTTAAGTCGCAAACAGTTAACACCATATCCTGAAGCAAGTGCTTTTGATGTCCAAGATTTATTTACAGAAAAGGTAAAAAATAACAGTTATTCATTAAAATTTATATTTAAGAAACTTATCTTCTCAGATAAGGAAGCTTTTATACCAGGTTTTCTTCTAACAGCCTAAAAGAGAATGTTCTCCATTAAATTTCTCTTAGGTATCTAATTTCTATGAATATTCTTTGTAATTAGTGTATGTTATACACCATATAAAATTTTATAAAAAAAAAAAATATTTTAAATCCATACATAAGCTCACAAGAAGACAACTATCAAGTATTAATAAGATTTTCTGCCCATTTCAATTTTGTAAAAATGTTATGGCTCCTTATATTAACCATAGTGGTAGACAAATTTGTCAAAAACTCTAAATACTGAACAAAATAAAGTAATTCACACTATTTTTTCTTAAATGTCCAAATAAGCTCATTTTAAGAAAGAGTATCTTCAATGACGAGCCACATATACAATAAATAAATTGATTAGGTTTTATATGTTTGGGGGTGGATTTGTGCAAAATAGTTGTTTAACAATGTTAGAAGAGATTCAGTGAATGAAAATCATCCAAAAAAAGAATTCAGAAGTTGTAGCTCAGCACAAAATGTATGAGCAAAGGAAAGACATGCTTGCACGCTTTAAGAGCCGTTGTAAAAGAGGAAGTAAGATGCCTGACTTGAAGGAAGAAACACTCTCCCTTAATACATTGGGGACGATGGACGACTGTAACTTGCCCTTAGATACACGTGCCATGTTTTGTAGCAATGGGATGAGTCTCTTTCATCCATAGAATTCATAGTAATATATTATCAACTGTTAGTTACTATTTCATAAAAAATTTATGGTGCTAGATGTCATAAAATAATTTAAATTGTGATGAATATCAAGAGTTGAGTGCCCAGCTGTAAACTACAATCCATATCTTCATGATGTATGCAGTTCAGTAGTTTGTTTTCTGCTATTACAGGTTATTTTATAGTTTTGTCTATAAATCTATAATATATATTTAGTGTGTTGTAGTAAGTGTTTTCTTTAATATGGGTTCTCGTTTTCTAACAGATTTGGAATTGCTCAACATTCTGAATAATCCTGGCTCAGATGTTGAGAAAGATGGTGAAACTACAATAAGATAATTTTTATCTGACGAGTCAAATGATGAGTGTAATGAAACAACAGTTAGTTCCAATTTGTCACATTCAAATATTACAACTAATACACTAACACACCATAACACTAATAATGTGATACAAGATCTGGGTATTAACCTTTGGACAAAACACTGGTAGTACCCGACATATCATCGGCCAGGTTACAGATACTCCATTCCAGATGTGACGCTGGTATCGGAAAACCTGGGGCGGAGATGTAGGAACTGGCGAGTGCTCCCGGACTACTCGGGGAGTGATCATGATTATATATCTTTTGATATTGAAGAGGAGTATATAACATCTCGTTCCGGGATCCGATGCCAGCCAAGGTGGAGTGTAGGAAAGATGGATGGAGCAATGTTGATGGAAGCACTTTGTTTCATGTGGCAATGTAATCCGGCCTCCTATCCAGATTCATCCAATGTAGGGGATATAGAAAGTGCCGTTAAACAGGTGACCTACGTCATACAACAAGCCTGCCAAATGTCAATGCCTCGTAAGAGCATCCGCAAAGCAAGACAGCAAGCCTATTGGTGGACCGACGATATAGCCGATCTCAGAAGAAGATGTCTTCAACTTAGACGGAAGGCACAGAGATCTCTTGGCGGGGTTAAGGCAGCGGCTCTAGCCTTAGAGCACAAGGAGGCAAAAAAGGCTCTTGTTTTGGCAATCCGGCAGAGCAAGGATTGTTGCTGGAGATCCCTTTGCGAAGAGATTAATGAAGACCCCTGGGGTATGGGCTATAAAATAGTTACACGAAAGCTGAGCGGCGGATCCTCTGACCAGGCATTGAGCGCCAGCGCAACGAGACGAATTGTGGAAGCACTATTTCCCGATCACCAGCGTCTGATCTCTCCTGAAGAACCACGTAGGAGCGGTGATATTCTTTTGTTCACTGAGTCAGAACTGATCACGGCCGTGATGTCATTAAAAAATGGGAAAGCCCCAGGACCAGACGGAATCCCACCAGAGGTATTGAAGGTGGTGGTTCGAGCACAACCAAGCCCTCTATTGGACATGTACAATGCCTGTCTGAAGTCAGGCATATTCGCATCACAGTGGAAGGTAGCGCGGTTTGTGCTCATAAATAAAGGGAAGGGCTCCTCTGACGATCCATCATCTTACAGACCGTTGTGCATGCTGGACACATTGGGAAAGGTAATGGAAAAATTAATAAGACCGAGGCTACAAAAGGCAATACAGGCGGCAGGAGGCCTTACCAAGAACCAGCATGGATTTAGGGAAGGGCATTCCACAGTAACGGCGATCCGACAGGTGATAGAGGCCAGGAAATTGGGAGATCTTGTGTGTCATGGTGCCAGACCGATTGTTGTGCTGGTAACGTTAGATATGAAGAACGCATTTAACTTTGTGCGATGGTCTCCCATAATGGAGGCGCTGGAACGGAAATTCTTTGTTCCAAGGTATCTGTTGGCCGTGATCAGAGACTACCTGAGGGATCGGCGGCTGATCTGGACTGCTGACGGAAGACAGTGGACAAAGGAAATCACAGCTGGAGCAGCCCAAGGATCGGTACTGGGACCAGACCTGTAGAATGTGGCATATGATGGTCTTCTGAGATTAGAAATGCCAGAAGATGCATATCTGGTGGGCTACGCCGATGATGTTGCTGCTGTCATTACAGCTCGCAGCACTGAGTTGGCGCAAGTATGGCTGAATCAGGTCATGCATAGGATTAACCTATGGATGACAGAACACGGTCTACAGCTGGCCGTTTCCAAGACTGAGATAGTTTTATTATCTGGAAGGAGGATGCCGATGGTGGTACCAATGGTTGTGAGACAGGAGACGCTCTTCACTAAGAGAGCGGTGAAGTACTTAGGAGTCAAGCTGGACAACAAGCTGACGTACGGGGAACATCTTCGCATGACCTGTGATAAGGCTGCTGCTGTGACCTCGTCACTCGCAAGATTGATGGCTAACGTCGGTGGCCCAAGGGCAAGCAGGAGACTACTCCTATGGTCTATGGTGCAATTCATCATGCTCTACGGTGCTGAAATCTGGGCCGACACTTTGAAGGTACAGAAGTACTGTACCAGACTCGATACGATTCAACGAATGGGAGCGCTAAGAATAGCGAGCGCCTACCGTACTGTTTCGTCGGCAGCTGTGCTGGTTGTGGCAGGTGTTGTGCCAATCGACCTATTGGCTCAAGAGAGAAAATTTGTATATAATAACAGTAAAGAGATAGGCAAAATAGAGGCGGTCAAGCGAGCCAGAGCACAAACCATGAACCAGTGGCAGCAACGATGGAATCATGAACAGTCAGGTAGGTGGACGTTCCTTCTGATAAGAAGCTTAAAGGAATGGACAGAACGCAGGCACGGGGAAGTGAACTTCTATATCACACAGTTCCTGACAGGCCACGGGTACTTTAGGGCATACCTGTTTAAGATGGGAAAAGTTCTGTCCCAGAACTGCCGGATATGTAGCGACAAACTGGATGACTCGAGGCACACCTTCTTTGAGTGCGCCAGATTCGTAGACCAGAGGAGTCGATTGATGACACTTGCCACGGGCCTCTCCCCAGAGAGCTTTGTGCGGACGATGCTTGCATCGGAAGCCAACTGGAATATGGCATCGAAATACATTGAATCTATTCTACGATGTAAAAAAGAAGGATGGCTAGATCCGTAATATAATGGAGGAAGTATAAGAGGCACCACCCTGAAGTAATGCTTCGGCGGTTCCGGGGTGGAAATCTGCCTGGAGGGTGACGAGTTTAGTGGGTAAGCTTTCAGATGTAGAGCCTAGTGCAGTATCGAGAGGAGTCCCACACTCTGTGCATAAAGCATTCTCGTCGTTAAAAAAATAAAAAATAAAAAAAAAATAACCTTTGGACAACAGATATGCAACCACCTTTTCCTGTTTTTGATAAGGAAGGTAGTGTAAATGGGCCAGTTGACGGAACGTCAATGTCAATTTTTTCAGTAGGTTTTTTGATAAATCTTTATTTATGCTTATAAAAACTAAAACTAATAGATATACAACTTCCTATATCCGAGAAATTAGGGGTTAGGTAAACATAAAGCCAAATTCATTATGGAATTTATTATTTCTTTCCAATTTTTTTGTTAAAAAAATTTATTATTTTAATCAAATTATTATTTTATAAATATGCAACATTGAATCAACACACACTGCTTTAAAAAAGAAAAAAGAGTTTTAAAATGATATATACATTAATAACGTAAGTCCACAATTATGTTTTCATTATACCCTGAATTTCCATGAAAATGGCCAATTTCCTGCGGTTGTGCAACAATAGTCAGCCCAAGCCCCCAATATGTTAGAAGGTTTCATGTAGAGCAAAAAGCACACTGCTTATATTTATCAATTTTTTAGAGCGATGAAGAACAATGCGATTATAAATGGAACTAATTCAGATTAACTTATAACTTAGGGCATGTCCATATTGTACATTTTATAGTATATAAACAATTTTAGGTAAGACAACAGCTGTTTGTAGTAAATGACAGAAAAAGTGTCTTTTTATTACATCAGTAGAATGAAACATTTGTAAACAAGCTGTATCTCACAAAGAAATGGTTATAAGAATGAATTTTAATTATCATAGATATGAAGGGTGATTCAAAACGAGTACTGGTTTTTAAACGGCTGGTAAATTTTCATTTATCGATTAGCAACAATGTTTGACCTGGTTTGTATGTCTGGGAACATTACGATTGTTGACACAGCTGGTATTTCTTTTGTACTTACATTCTTTTTCTAACCATGGAGAAGTTTACTTGTGTACAAGTGTTAATTGTTAAAATATTTTATCAGAGAGGAGAGAGTTATGCTGCTACTGTCAGGTACCTTTGCGGTACTCAAAGATGTAATGAAGCACTGAATGAATCAACAGTTCACAGATTCATGAAAAAGTTTTCAACAGTGATCTTAAAATTTCTGGACGTCCTTGTCCTGGCCGATCTGAACAGAACATGACAGCGCAGCTGTTAGCCCAGTGAAATCAATATAATGCCATTCTCAACAATTGGGTTTAAGATGTTCTTATACATTGAGAATTATTTGGTATGATCTGCATTATCACCCCTTAAAATATTCAGTTGACACAATATTTGTAAGTGCCATATCACCAGAAGAAACGAGAGTTTATTGACTGGGCATTGAAAATACAGTACGAGGATAGCAGTTTCGCAAACAAAATCATCTTCAGTGATGATTTTGCACTTCCACTTAAATGGATTTGTTAACAAACAGAACTGCCGTATCTGGGGTTCAGAAAACCCTCGTGTGATTAAAGAAATGGAAATGTATGCACAGTGAGTGAAAATTTGGTGCAGCTTTTGGTCAAGACCTGTCATCAATTCCTAATTTTTGAAGATCAGAAAGGACAAGCCGTGACAGTAAATGGAAATCATATAATGACTAGGGAGTTTTTGTGGCCTCATTTTAATGGAATGGACAATAACAATTTGTGGTTTCAGTAGGATGGTGCCAAATGTCACGCTGCCCATGAAATAATTTTGTTGCTCGATGAGCAGTTTCCGGATCGCATCATTTCTTGTAATTCTGACTATTAATGGCCACCTAGGTCGCGTGAGGACGCCTTATGACTCATCTTTGGGGTCACCTTGAATCATTGATGTATGCCAATAAACTACGGAACATCAATGACTTGAAGGAGGAAATTTTGACGGCTTATCCGCAAAACAGAAGTGAAAACTAGTCATGCAGTCATAGTGTATTTCAATGACAGAAATTGTTGCATGCCAGCGCAGTAGAAGAGGACACATGTATCTCATTATTTTTATACATTATATCAGAAGGTTAGATTAACATTTTGAGTTTTTAATTTGAGTTTTTTATTAAAATAAATTTCTTAATTTGATATATCAAAACCAGCGCTCTTTATGAACCACTCTTTAGGTTAGTAAAAATTAAGTACTCTCATTTACCTTAAATATACTTAATTAATTATAGTAATTAGTATAAAATTAATTGTGAATTAAATTATGCTTTGAGAATAATTTTTACTTAATTTTATACATATGTAATTTATAAGTATGTTTTTTAGGCAATGATAACCTCAATAGGTTTTTCGCCTAGAAAAAAAAAAAAAAAAAAAAAAAAAAAAAAAAAAAAAACTTTTTTTTCAAACTTGGACTTAAAATTACAAGTTAATTCATTGTTAATGAAAAAAGCGTAATATAGTTAACATTTTAAACAAAATGAGTTCAACTAGTTTAATGTATGTATCTCTTAACTCTTGTATTCTTCAGAAAAAGTCTTTAGGAACTTGTTCTTAAGAATAGGGCTGAAACCAATGTTATACGGTTAAGGAAGAAATAGAAGCAACAGCACAGAAAGTTTTTATAAAAAAAGTCAAAAAAATAATAAATTGGAGATTTGATTTATTTTACATGTAGGGGAAGGGTGGCAAATTGGCCACTCTAAGGCAGAACTGTTACTGTACAATACAAAACTTAGTTAAATTCAGGTTTATCTATGGTAATAATAGGTTCAATATGTTCCCTTCACACAACAAAAGTATAATTGCCATATCTTATTACGTTTAAGAAGTATAACAGATATTTCTTGCATCTATTTCTTGTTCCTAGGGCAGGCAAAGTGGCCACCTAAAAAAAATAACTTTAAAATGTTATATTAAGCAACAATATCTAATTTTAACTGTTTAATACATTGTTTGAGCAATACCAGAAGTTGAACATTCATCTTTAATTTATAAGCACATATACTAAAGCTACTTATGATATTTTTTCTTAGTTTGTACGCCTAATTTGTTACAAATATCACTAAGGCATTATCCTGAATTTCACACCAGCGCATCTTCATGTGGCCAACGTAAACAGCTTGAGCAAGGTATCCAACCTTCATTGCCTTCTGATTTAGAAAAACAATCACTATAAAAATTACAATCGAAATCACTGTCATTACTATCATTGGAATTCTTTAAAAAAGATCCTTGTCACATTGTTCGATTTTTTCTTTCCTTTTCTTATATCTTTATCCCTCTTTACAATTTGTTTGGGTCTTTAAATTAGTTCTCAATTGATTTGCCTTTTTTATTTTCTTCCTTTTATATTTTCACAGTTATTAGGTCCGTCTTATAAGGACTTGATGTTAAAACCGCTGTCATCCTATTTTTTCGTTTATTTGGATGATACAATCTTTTGGAACTGGTATTATGTCTCTAGGACTTACTGTAAATGAATTGATTTTCCAGGTTGTTTGATTATTTAAGTAACAAAACAAATAAAGCCTTTGGATCTCCTGACCCAACGAGCAGAAATTTGGTTGAAGATGGAGCACAAAAACCTACTGATCACACAGCAATGAACTGTGTAATCTTTGAAATTGCTTATCTGCGACTTTTTTGATGATTCAAAGAAAAATGATGAGCTGAGATATAAGCTATTGAGAGAAATTGCAGTAGAAGATGTGCCTTCACTAGTGTCCAATGAAACAGGATTTTTTATTGTCAATGCTACGGCAAAATTCAGATTACTGAAGACATTCCTATTAATTGGAACGATTCCACACTTTCGAAAACAGCATTTGTAGGAACTGCTACATTTAGGAAGATTTCACTAAGAAGACAAGACACCTGGTACTGGGTTACTTGTCTATCAGGCAAAGTGGCCACAAAGGAGGGCAAAGTGGCCATGCGTGGCCACTTTGCCCTCTTTGACGCCATTACATAAATTGGATTGTAGAGGCCAAACTAGTAAACTCAAGTCTAATTCAAACATATCAATTTATAAGTAAAAATATTGTGTTTTATTATGCAACTTCATAAATTATGAAAAGAATATATAATAATAACTGTATCAAATAATTTAGAACACTTGCCTAAGATCAGCAGGAACTAAAACACAAAAAAACTTAATAACTTTTTCCAAAAAACCCGATCTTTACAATATGTGTCCAGACTAATCTCCACTGTCATATGAAGTAGTTGACATCCTTTCCAGTTGTGTCCAGCACTGTACAGCAGAAAAATACCCGATGGCCACTTTGCCCGCCATGGCCACTTTTCCCACCATTGCCACTTTACCCGCGATACCAGTACATTAATAGTCTTTTGTGAATTACTTCTTTAAAATGATATTGTGGATATTACCTCCTTTCTAGTCAATACATTTGGAAAGTCGAAATCAGAAGTTTTGCCAAATTTTTGCTTGCATGTCTATGTTTATGTTGGTTATAGTAGCACTAATATTGTTCTTAAATTCACCAAGGGTCTACAGATGATCCCAAATTTCTAAGAGCAGATGGATTTCTTCAGGAAGATCGAATAGGAAATTTCTAAATGACTTTTCAGCTTCCTGGTGGTTTTTTCCTGATGGTCTAGGTTTCTTTCTTTCACACACTACAAGTCTCCATAAATGTGTCCACCACTAAGCAAAAGATTTTCAATCAGGGAAATGACCTATAAGCACCATATTAAATTGTCTCTTGAATGCTGGATTGAAATATTTGAGTGGATATTGTAAAAGTATGTTCCCATAGGTAAGACACACATCTATCTTGTCCATTGCATCATCATTACTGGACCAAACATATGTTCGTACTTTAGGCTCTGCTCTTTCTGAATGTGCATTTCTCCACTCCAAAATATTAAAGACCATGGCAATGCATGTGTTTCAAATTAATTACAGTCAAACTAAGGAAGATTCCATGCCACACCCTTTAAATTATATAATGTTGTCATAATTTGAAGAAGAATTACTGAAATCTAAATTTTTGTAATATTATATGTCTAATTTCATAAATAGATTTTTCTTTGCCAGTCTTTTTGGGACAAAATTTTTTTTGTATAGTCAGTATTAATTATAGTGATTAATTTTTACTGTTATTATGCGTTTTTTGTTTTCTTAATATTCTGTTTGATTTCTGAAACAAGTTATCGAATTACATTTTGATTTGATTTTTTTTAGAATTATACGGGAGTACATATTGCAAGAATGTCAGAAGACTTTTACACATCACTAGGTTTGGAGCCTTTACCTCAGGTGTTTTGGAATAAATCAATGTTTGAAAAACCAAAAGATAGAAAAGTTGTATGTATTCCAACTTCATACTACTTGGGTAAAGAAGATTACAGGTTAGAATGTTTTGAAATTCTGTGTTTATTGTTTCTGTTACGAAATTAATTTTATAGTGGTATAAACTTATACACCATATACTGCCGTTATAAGTGAACACTGTCAGTACTGAATACTTATATTATTCAACCTTACCCTTCTGTCTTACTAGTTTATCAACTGCTGTTCACGCTACTTTTGAATTGGATTTAAAGGAGATCCCTTCTCATACCTAAGCTTAATATTTTTTCTGATTGCTTGATTTGTAACATTTTTAAAATTTCAATTTTACATCATATTATTGAATGTCATTGTGAAAATACCACACACAGTAGTATCTCATATTCTAACTTCTATAACTTCTGCATATGGCGATAGTTCGGAAGGGCCTTAAGGTTGTCTACCTGGATTTATTTCCAGCTTCACAACTGAGTTGTTACACAAAATTCATTGTTTTTTGCACAAACTGAGGCATAAAGCTTCTCTCTGTATTTTGGTATTTACGTAAAGATATAAATTTTAAAAAGACACCTACCTCTAAATTTCACTAGTTACTTATAGCTGGACAATTAATACTAAACACATTAAACCAGCCAAACCTATCTACAGTTAAAAACATTCTCTAATAAAGCTAGACTGTCAATTCTTTTCTCTGTGCCTGGTCATTAATATTAGCAAATCAAAGACTTTTTATCAAAAAGTGAAAGTTGTTTTCCCTCGTAGATAAATAGCAAGATTCTACACTGCTTCCTCTGGAATGATCCCACATTTTTTATGTTTGTAAAGGAATGATGTATTGATTATTTTAGGCCTGTAAGATCTATATGAAAAATTTATTTACATACATATTTACTGGAAAGCTTAAATGAATACTTAACTTTCATATATTATTCATTATAACAGGAGTCAGTATTCTTCTACTGACATTGCAAAATATACATTCTGTGCAGAGTGTTTAAACAAATAGAATGCTATATAGTTTATATAATTTACTGTTATAAGAATATTTCACATTAAGTATTTCGTGATCACTGTCCACTTGTTTTTACCGGAAAGTCGATGTCTATGATAAGTAATCTTTCATTATTTCCTTTATTATTTGAAAATTGATTCAAGGATTATATCACATAGGTCAATTGATCAATCATGGTAATTATCGTTAGACATCTTGCAGTAGAATGAATCACATTTTAAAAAATAAAACACCAAAACATTGAAAATACAGCATATACAACTAAACAATAACAAATTTTATGCACGAGAAAATACAACTCTGAAGTAACAGTTTCAATGTAACAACTGTCTATTACACAATAAAGTAAAACTTAATTTCTCCAAACCAGAAAAATAAACAACTACTACAAAAGATATAAACAGATATTTATGTTGGCTATAGATCTTTCTGTATCAAATAAGTACCTTAATTATTGACCTTTTACTTTATGCAGAGGTAAAAGTAGAGGTTTACTAAATAATTACAAATGTGCCTAATATCGGGTACTGCTATTTGAACTAGGGTCTAAATCAACCTATATCAGGTACTGCCATTTGAACTAGGGCCTAAATCAACCTATATCAGGTACTACCATTTGAACTAGGACCTAAATCAACCTATATCAGGTACTACCATTTGAACTAGGACCTAAATCAACCTATATCAGGCACTGCCACTTGAACTATGGTCTAAATCAACCTATATCAGGTACTGCCATTTGAAATAGGGCCTAAATCAACCTATATCAGGTACTACCATTTGAACTAGGACCTAAATCAACCTATATCAGGCACTGCCACTTGAATTAGGGTCTAAATCAACCTATATCGGGTTTCAGTCATTTTGAAGGTTAAATTCTCATGTTTACTTTTGAGAAAAAACATTTTAAAGGTGAAACTACTATCATATGAGAGTTGAGAGAGAGTTGTGTTTTCACCTCTCTAGCTGAAAGACAGTCAACATTGCATAGTATTCACCAAATGAATTCATTCCTCTAAATCATTTTATTTTGGACATCACTGTTGTCAACAAAATCGTCATCAGAACTGTCTTAATGCTTTAATGCTTGCAAAATATCCCTGTTACTCAACAGATCATCTTAAAGTAGATCTGTGATAAAAATACTTGTATGATTTACAAGTATAGTACAGGGAACTTGTAATAGAGTTTATTGTAACTCCTCTCACTATGGCATTCAGATGCATACTAAGGACATAAATAGTTCTTTCAAAGGTATTGACAATTTGACGTTCTCCCAGTATAACATGGGACTCGATTATACAAAACTATGTGATTGGGCTACACGAGTACTGGAGGTTTAACTATTATCAAGGAATTTAAAGATTTAATTTTGAAAAATATATTTTTTCTTAGATCTTAGGGATAAGCATTAATATTTTAAAGTGCTAGTGATGTAATATTTTTACTTGATATCTTTCACTGACTCCCAAAACATTTTAGATACATACTTTCTTTTTTTTTTAATTCAGTCTCCTTGACTAGTAAAACATAGGTTGAACTGATTCAACGATAAAAGCATTATAATATAGAAAATTAAATATTTTATTAAATTTTTGCACAAAATTGTCTAGGGAAATGATAATAAATAATCCTAATTCATAAAATCCAAGCTACTTAAAACATTCCTATAGCACTCGTTAGTCTGTAAAATTTAGCAATGTAGTTCTAATAATAAAACACTTTGAAATTAAGACATTAAATTTAAATAAAGTTCAGTTACTAGTTTATTGACGTTAGTAATAGAATTAGGTGTAAACAAAGATCCAACCAAAACAGATAAAAACTCTTGAATTTTGTAGTCCATTACCTTCGGTGAATCTTATTTATCACTTAAACAATAGTTTATAACTATCCGAACTTTAAATTTATTAAGTTTATTAAAATTGTACTACAACATACTCATACCCAAAACGCTCAACATCCTAGAAACTCAATTAATACAGAACAACATACCTAAAACCCATGTTGCCGAAATCATAAACATCCTCCAAACCATCACCAAATAAAACTATTTCACCCACAACTCAAACTTCTATTCACAACCAGATGGCCTACCCATGGGAAGTCCTATCAGTAGTGTCCTAAGCGAAATTTTTCTACAACACATAGAAAACACCAAGATACTCACAAACAATACACACGCACAAAAAATCATTTACTGGCACAGATACCTCAATGATATCATAACACTATACGGAGGCAACTCCCGTCAATGTGAAAAACTCCTCACCTACACTAATAAAATACACCCAAAACTCTACTTCACTTCAGAAATTAAAATCAACCGATCCCTAAACTGTCTCGACCTAACCATAACAAAAAGCCACACACAAAAACACAGCTTCAACATTTACAGGAAACCCATAACAACAGACACACTTATCCACAACACCTCAAACCACCCTATCCAACACAAACACTCTGCCTTCAGATCCATGCTCCATAGACTTAAAGAAGTCCCAATGACCACCGAAAACATAAACAAAGAACTAAACACAATTAAATATTTAGCATACACAAATGGATACAACACCACAATAATAGACAAACTATGGTACAAAATACAAAAAAAAACACTAAAATTAACACTACAGACAGGGAAAACAAAATATCACATTACCCTACATAAACAAAACAACAAACAAAATAGCCCACAAATTTCAAAAAACATTATACAAAATAGCATAAAAAACTAATAACAATTTACAATACAAAATACAACACCACACCAATAACAAAAATAAACTAGGTATATAGTTTATATAGGTATATAAAGACAAACCTGGTGTATACAAATTAAACTGCAACAAGTGCAACAATTTCTACATTGGGAAAACAGGTCGCAACTTCAAACAAAGAGTCTAGAAACACAAACAGAACACTCAGCATTCTACAATCACATGAAAAAACAGAACACAAATACACACATATTTGTGTCTAGAAATCCTACATATCAACAAAAAAGGACCATATCCCAACACACTAGAACAATATGAAATTTACAGAGACACAAAAACACAAAGTACAAACATATTAAATGAACAAACACAATACAAATCACACATACTATTTGATACTATCGAAAACCTACCTTTAAAACCGTCACCGCTTGACCTGACATCTCCAAGCAGAAGACACTGATGAAGATCGGCACATAGCGATCGAAAACGTTCTGTCTCAGTAAGTTCTAATAAATTTACTAAATTTAAAGTTCGGATAGTCATAAACTATTATTCAGTGATAAAAAACAGATAAATATGTTATATTATTCAAGATTAAGTTGAAATATTTTGTCTTTTTATTTATGGGTTGAATAAAGTTCTCTGTGGAAGAGTAATATGAATGTAATGAACAGAGAAATGTTCCCAGCATGAATTTGTATACCACAATAATCTAGATCTTACGTATGCCATAATTTCTGGAAAGATTTGCTTTTTGCACTTCGCCTTTATACGGTGCTGAATTATTTAGTAGGAAATCTTTAAGGAGATTTACCTAAATTTCCTTTTTAATATTTTGAAGCCTAGTCTCTTAATAGGTGCCCATCCCTCTGGAGGTTTTTAGGTAAAATATAAAAATTTTATGACATATATTAAATACCAAATTTACAACAAGTAAGTAATACATTTTTGTAAAGGAAATGAAATAGGCTTTCAAAAAATATGTAGACAGGAACTGATTACTTAAATATAGATGATGTTGTGCTCCTTAAGAAGTGTGTAACAAGTCCAAAAAATAAAATAATAGCATCACTGCACGTCACTTCACATATTTTAGATTAGAATGAAAATAAATATTACATGTTGTATGTCATTTTAAAGCTAAAAGAAAATGTAATTTAGAAATATTGGCCTATATATTTACACAACTTATCCTATTATATTGGGTTGGAGTTAAAAAAATACTTTCAAATAATAAAACCACACGAATAACACAACACTACACTGCAAATAATAATATATTTGCTGTGGTATAACTTGAAGCAGCTTGGGACACACACTGTCACTGTCTAAAAGCAACATATCTCATATTAAATCGCTTTCTAAGGTGTCTTTAGCCATTATATCTAAACATTAATATCTCTAACAATAAAAATAAAATAAACTAAGTAACTGAATGATAAAGTTTTAAGCGAAAAGTAACAAAATTAAACCTAAACCAAAATTAAAAACACTACAAATCAAATGAACAAAATAACTCACAGATAAAATTTAGAGCAAACAAAAACAAACTCGAAATACAAACAACTCGGACTAACAAAACAAACACTCACTATCTGACCAAACCAATATCTGTCAAACAACTGTATGCTACCTCTCAAATGCCACACTTCACAAATTAGGTTTTTTTTGTAAAAGCAACTCTGATTGGCTATAAGTAAAGACATTTAAATTAGAATAACGAATATATAGAATGATATCGATAAAACTGGGAATTACATTGCTATGGAAATAAATACTCGATCCCGAGCTATACACAGGGACTAGCATTAACTAAATGACCCACTCTGTACTCGGTCGTAGGCTTGAATGTGTTAATATTCATGTGGAATTTTGTGGTATATTTTATTTCAAATTTCACAGTTTTATATAACTCTTGTTTAGGTAATTATTTTTTTAAAGTTTACTATCTTTTTGTCAAATTTTTGATACTCAATTCTATTCTTGACATAACACTAAGCCTGATTTATTCTTATTTTAACTGACTTATTAATTGTCACTGAATTTGATCAAAATTAGATAAACCATACTTTATTTAGTGGAATAAATCATACTTTAAACTTAAAGTGAGTTATTTTTACTTTCACATGTTAAATGGTAAAGTTTGATATCTTTGCAGGATAACATTATGTGATAATGACCCAGATGATTTTGTACATGAGATGGGGCATTGTCATTACCACTTCGGATTAAGAGAGCAGCCATGTTGTTTCAGAGATTCACCTAATAGAGGTAATAAAAATAAACTAATTTGTATTTAAACTGTTAAATACAATTGTGATGACTAAATTAGATTGTGTTATTTATTTTTAGGAACACAGTTCAGCATTATTGACTAAGCACCTAAGACCTTCATTATAATTCACCAATTTTAAAAAGTGAATACAACCTCTCTTATTTAAATGGTTTGGAAAAACAATTAAAACTTACCATGATATCAAAATTGTCCAAGAATAACTTCCACGTTTTGAAACACTAAAGCAAAAGTTAATTAGCAATTATAACATTATCTCTAACCCTCCAGAAGTTTCATCATGAAATTTTTCTCCATGAAGTTATGCTCTTATATTGCAACAATACTATTTGTAGTCGGTCACCAACAATGACAAATAAGAGAGTACTTAACAAGTATCATCCTTTACTATTGTTTCATTCTTCATCAATAATTTATTTCCCTATAATTAAATGATACTTAACTAAGTCAATACGTAAGGGCTTACATAAAAGGAACTATTTTTTCCAAACGCGTCAGCAAGTAAGCTCTTATGTATTCACTTAGTTAAGGATTATTTCATTATAGTTTAATCAGTGATTTCAAGATGATTACAAGCAAATTTATTTCCGTTGTCATTTAAATTATTGCAGGAGCCTGCAGAGTTAGTGAATGACAAAGTTAAACCTATCAGATTATATACATCAAAAAATGTAACAAAAAATACCTAAAAAGAAAAACTATTATGGTTACTTGAAAATTAATAAAAAATATTTACAAAACAATAATAAATTGGTCACAGAAACTCAAGTGGAACATAAGGCTTAAAATTTAAACAAAATTTTTTAAATAAATAAATAAAAATACCTACACTTTTAAATGTTTTAAACTTGCCTATAGTAGCACTTACTTTGCTTGTTAACTCCTGAGTTACGGTCTGAGTTGACAAAGGGACACATCTCCCGAAACGGCCGTCCTCAACAAGCAAAGTAAGTGCTACTATAGGCAAGTTTAAAACATTTAAAAGTGTAAGTGATTACTAGTAGCTCACGCGAAGATGGAATCAACAAATGTAAATAAAAATAATTAATAGCAATATCAAAATCTGACAGATAAATTGTTAGTGTTTCTGAAAAGTAAAAAATAGGAAAAGTATATCTACATTCATATTTTTTTATTTCTCAACCTTCTACCTTCCAATTTACTTTACTTCTTCTATCTTCCAAAGTATTTCTTTGTGATAAGAGACCACTTATAACTTATATACCCTTTTCCGAAGAAATTCTGAATATACTTCTATTTGTTAATATTCTATTTCTAATATACAGCTCCTGGAACTTTATCTCTACACAGAATTGTTTTGCATTACAAATGTGATCTTGTACCCACAATCATCTTGCTGTAATGTTTTAAAAACAATAATCCAAATCAATGTGTAGTATAAACAGTATGGTTCTATGCTAGTGTAAATATATTATTTATTGACAAACGAAACAGTGACTTCTTTTGGGAATATGAGGATGGATTTTTGTTAGTGGTATTTAAAGTCATCCTTGCCACAGAGATAGAAGTATTTTGGTGATAACCAAACCTGAAAACAAATAGGATTAGATTACAAAAAATACATAAGAAATTATTCTAAATAATAAAATACAAAGTCAATAAAGCGGAATCTGTTCATAAAACTGTAAAAAGTGAGAAACATAAAAAATCTACACCACAAAAGAGAATACAGAAATATAACTGTTACCATAAAGGTTAAAGGATTAATGAATTTAGTAATTTACTTAAAACATAAAAAATGTAATGTTTTTTTAAAGGAATATATCTGAAGTCCCTGTATATTACAGCTTTTAAATATAGCTGATCAGCTTTAAAATACTGAACCTAACTGGGGTTTAAACATTTAAAAAATCTAATTATTGACTACTTAAGCCTCATTTAGTTAGTTCTTCATTACTTGTTCATTTTACTATCCTTTTGTTGAAACACACCAAGGTAGGAGATGGAAAAAAATAACAGAACCATTCCCTTTTTTTAAGGAACTTAATTTTGTTCTAGAATAGGGCTTATTTTGTCCTTTATTTTAAATTATAAGGAACGATTTAATTCCTTACATCAGGCTAATTTGCTCAAAGTATGAAAAACCTCTATATAAAATTTTTATTTGAATCCTAAACATTGGTTTGAAGATCATGTTTGTATTTTCTGAAATTTCTAAAAATGATATCTTCAAGTAAAATAATTTATCATAAATTTATAAGTATTTTTTACGACTTTTATCAGAGGGGGCTTTATTGATTAATTGTAATACTGAAAACAATAAAAATGTTTATCTTTGTTTTTTTTTCAGGAATGGATGAGAGTATTGCAGATTCAATGACCATAGCAATTTCGTCTATTAAATACCTCTCAAAAATTGGAGTTTCAAATATCTCAAGATTAAATTATAAAGAAGAAATAAATACCTTATTTTTTAGGGCAAGAAGTATTATAGACCAGTTCCCTGAAACAATAAGTGTAGATATCTGGCGCTGGAATTTATTCAGGGGAAATATTTATCTAGATGAATTAAACAAAGCATTTTGGGATTATAGGTTAACAGATTAGTAACTAGAATAATGTTTAGAAAAGTTGTTAATTGTTTCAAATCATTCAAATACTTTTTAGGTTAATTATAGTAGAGCTTAAAGCTTATTTAGGAATGTTTGGACTAGATAGGAGACTGACAAACTTACCTAGTGGCAATAATCCAAAATGCAATCTCTTGGAAATAAATAAATAGACACATATAAAAACTTATAACACTATTGAAATATTTCAATCACACAATGATCTTTATCAATTAAAAAAGAAAAAAGAAGAAAAGACTGAAGTGACAATCACTTCAGTCTTTTCTTTTTCTCTTGATTGACATATTTCAATAGTGTGACAAGTTTTTGTATGTGTCTATTTATTTATTTCCAAGAGATTGCAGTTTAGGACTATTGCCACTAGGTAAGTCTGTCAGTCTCCTATCTAGTTCAAAAATTCCAAATTATTCAAATATATATATATATATATATATATATATATGTCTGTGTGTGTCAGCATTGATGCATGTGTGTGTGTGTGTGTACATGGGTGTGTGTGCTTGCATGTGAGCAAGAACATGTATGCTTGTGCATGCATAATAGTGTGAGTGTGCATACAAGTTAGTTTGTGCAAATAAAGGATATGAAAGTATTTATAACCATAAGTCATATAACGTTTTCATAAGTACCAAATGGAAACACTTATAGTGTACTATAAATAAATAATACTTAACTAAGTGAATACTTAAGGGTTTATATGCTTCACTTAGTCAAGTATTATTTAATTATAATTTAATCAGTGAATTCAAGATGATTACAACAAGTAATGTATAGTGAGGTTTTATCCGTCTACACTAAACTTTAGTACTGTATTAACATAGCTTAAACTCAAGTTTAATAATTTTTTCACATAAACCACAAATATTAAACATATTTAGACATTTCTCCATCGGTTTCAGTTGCTATGGCCTTGTTTAAACAGGGCTCTGAGGTGTCTGCTCAAGAGGGTATCTACTATATTAATATGAACACTATATTATAACTAGTTTATGACAACATAAAACTATAAATTATGCTTAAAATATTTAATATTTCAATCTCTCATGAATAGCATAATGTAAAGTATATTTTATTTATATTACATTAGACACCAAATGCCTTGAAATAAACACTGTCACAAAATTTTAAAATTAGTATCACTGCATGAAAAAAGTTTTGGAGATAAGAATAGAAAAGCTCCCATATATTTTACATTTAAATTCAATTACTTGAATGTCTGGTTGCAAAGAAATTCTTCAACCCTTTTTAAAAGAAAAAGAATGTTAATAAAAAAATGATGTTTTGGATGAGGTTCATAAAATTGAAATTCATGCAACTTATACAGTGGCACCCTCTTTGGTAGAAAATTGCATTATTGATGTGAGACCAATTTCAAACTCTTTACATAAGTTTTAAACTACTTTTCAAATAAATCTCTTGAAAATTAATCAATTCCTGTGTGATGTAGTCTCTTCCACCATCAAAACCATAACAACAAATTACTATGTTCCAAAACCTATATGCAAATGCCCCACTTTTGATAAAACCGATGTAGAACAAGTTTGAAATGTATATCTTAATATAGTTAATAACATGTTTTAGATATCAGTATCAAGGAACGTTCTCTACCGAAAAACGTACTGAAGATTATATGGATGCTGTAGAGGACACAAATGTACTCTATGATGATCCACTTATTGGGTGAGTAGGTTTTGTTATAACATTTTCTCAGAGAAAAACTACATACACACACTCACACACACACACACACACACACACACACACACACACACACACACACACACACACACACACACACACACACACACAAATAGAGTATATCTTAGCATTGAATTTATTTATATTAAAAATACAAATTATAAATATATATTAATTTTATAAATTATAAATATATTATTTTAATATAAATTATTTTATTATAACATACTAAACAGAATGATATACATTTTTTTTCATTTTAGGACAGAATAAAAGTTTTCTATTACACAAGACATTTTGAATATAATTATAGTATAAAGTTTAATTTGTGAATTTAGCAATCCTTCAAGAAGGACCTCACCATTCTTGTGCCCTAGGGCCCTATAAATTAAAACCAGACTCTGTCAATTATTGAATTTTCAAATTTCTCATACAAATTTATAAAGATTTCAGGACTCTATTCATGCCCTATACTTAAACACATCACTTTTGTTGGTCTATAATATTCACATTTTACTTTGTCCGCTATATAACACTACCGAGCGGCGCATATATCCGCCGTCTAGTTTTTCTTGACAGACTGGCGGTAAGAATACGATCATTCCATACAAATTGTGTTAATGTGGGTCTGACTTTCGTTACAAACCAAAAGTGGATATTTGTTGCAATAAGTTAATATACTACAAAAAACCCTAGAATTATGTTTGTTGAATGTATATTTTTGTTTTTGCTGTTTTTTGGAATGGCGCATATATGAGCTGGTTGATCTATAACACGAAAATCCTATTGTAGACCGAGCGTTCCCTTCCGTAATAGCTCCTACAAAGGCTTATATCAACCAACACTCAAATAACTTGTCTTGGCTAGTCATGCTAGACAGATTGCTTATATATCGAAAAACTACAGACAATATAAATATTATTGTAACACAGACAAAATATGTTTACATTTGATTTCCATACACAGAACAGAATATTTACAAACTCACACATCACTTGTGACATGTTTACATCTTTTGTCATAAATGTCATTTAGAGTAAACTAGTAAAACTTGATCATTGAAAACAAAAACTGCTTCAGTAGCAGGAAGGAATAAACAAGGATGTAATATTTATGTCATTGACATTGATAACCAAGAGATCAAATGTTGCACACTAACATCAGACATGTCTACACACAATATGAATATATCAAGCTGTAAAAGTAACAGGCAAAGAGTGTCTCAAATATGAACCGTTGGTCCATTCCAACTACCCAGAGCAGCGCATATCTGGGACATCCCAGAAGACATCTCTCCAGGAAGAGAGGCCGCATATGTGAGTCAGCTGGTCTATACCAATAGTTATTTTGGTTGTTTTGCAGTAGCGAACATGTTGGGTCAAATAACATTGAGTTACGGTCTGAGTTGACAATGGGAGATGTCCCCGAAACGGCCGTCCTCAACAAATGTAAGTGCTACTATAGGCAAGTTTTAAAATATTTACAAGTGTTTTAGTGAAAAATAGTTGCTCATGTGAAGATGGAATCAACAAATATACTTATTTGTTTTCAAAAAGCTTTGAATAATATATAATTCAAACTATTCTTGTATTTGAAATATTTTTATTATTTTATATATATATATATATTTTAAAACAACACAGGTTATTCAAATACAAGAATATTTATTATTTTATATCCAAAGCTTTTTACCCAAAAGCTTTGGATATAAAATAATAAATATTCTTGTATTTGAATAACCTGTGTTGTTTTAAATTATTAAACAAGAAAACGTATTTTATATATATATATATATATATATATATATATATATATATATATATATATATATATATATATATATATATTTATATATTTATATATATATATATATATATATATATATATATATATATATATATATATATTTGTGTGTATGTATGTGTGTATGACTATAGATAAAACACACATAAAGTATATTCTGAATAGTAAAAACAAAATCAACAATAACTTGGCAGTTTATAAAGGCATTAAGGTCTAATAGTGTCCAGGCATCAAACCTTTTATTGCCAAGTGATACCAAAAGTAGACACCTTTTTTATTAACTTTATCAAATAAATTGATCACAATGAAAAAGAATACATGGTAACAGGAAGAATTATAATCGGATTACATATGTCTATCAAAACTGAAGAGCCAAAAATTTTACTTTGAAGACTACAAAGTATGATAAGCTAGTGGAAATGAAATGAAACAGATATCCCTGAAGTAAATCTAGTGGCCCTTAAGTAAAGCAAAGTAGCATTGAAGTAAATCAAATAGCACTGAAGTAAAGCTAGTAACTTTAAAGTAATACCGACAGAACCTCTAAAATTTAGTTAAAAAAAAATTAAAATAAATGAATGATTAACTATTTATAAAGTTATAGAACCTAGATAAGACCCATCCATAGCAATGTTTATAGGACTCTATGTTAGAGTTTTCAATGTTCTTGGTTCTCTAGCATTCGAATAAGTTCTCTAGCAAAATCATAAATGATATGATTTAAAAAAATACATGTATCTCATTTGTTTTATTTACATTGCCCATTTATAATGACTAATTGCTCACGCATTCATGTCTAGAATACATCTTTAGAAATACTTGCCTAAAAAAAGTAGATCTGTAATACTTGATCAAAAAACATGTTGAAGATTATGGAACAGCCAGACTAACCATATACATAGAGAAAACAAAGACTAAGTGTATAAAGGAACTAAGTGAAATTCTAGAAATAGAAGACAATACAAAAAACCAAAGTATGTGAACAATAAAATTATTAATGGAAAAAAATATTAATAATGAAATTTGTGAAGTAAAAATAGATGACATAAGAAACAAGGGAAAAACCATAATAGCTGCTTTAAAATGGTACAATAAAATGGATTATGGTACAATAAAATTAATAGTCAAAACATAATTTTAGATCAGAAGTGTGAAAAATTGTCAAACTTTAAAAACTAAACCTTCTATCAACTTTTAGAGTTGATGGAATTATGAACAAAAGAATTGAAGGCTGAAAGACGTCCACAAAAAATCCAGGAAAAACAGCTACACTGTTACGATCATGTCCAAATTATGGCAGAAGAAAGAATCCAAAAACAAGTTCTGCTATTGGTATCCAGAGAATGGTGGAAAAGAGGATGAGCATATGGTACTATAATGATAAATCAGAGCTGGAGTGAGAAAAAATTCACTGTGACACAGAAAAATTATGCCTGTATGTGGAGGGTGTGTTTATCTTAGATTATTAACAACTTATTTGGGTACATTTCAGAAATGTTCCAAACAACATACCAATTAGCAATTATAATTATAGGCAAAATCTGTAGATAACACTTGGAAAGCTCTGTAAATTGATATAATTTATGATAAACTGATAAACTTATTACACACACACACACACACACACTGCAACGTCCCCCCACCTCACTCACTACTTTACTATTGTAACGTTAATGGTGTTACGGAGTTGTTACTTTTTATTATTTTAAATCGCGCCTGCTTATCTCTGTTGTGCTCTCGGGCTCATGTAGCCTCGAGCGTTCTTAAATTTTGTCTTGTGTTCACCACACATGTATGCCACGCCTAAACGCAAGCCAATTCCCGCTGACTCCTACCTTGAAGTTTGCATGACCCCCTAAAATGGTTAACATATTTTGTTGGGTCTTTTTATAGTCATACTTGTCAGTAAAGTAGTCAGCTGGAAAGAAACATTATTAATATGAACACACAAAATTTTCAAAGGATCTTACCATCTTAGAATATCTGCAGGCACAGCAAGGGGACGTGCAAAATATGATCATGTTTAAGATACCTTTTTAAAGGCTCCTGAGTTCTTTAAACATGATCTGCCAGTAGACTTCGTCTCTGGGCTTCAATACAAAAAACCAACTAATTTTTAGAATAGCTCAATAAATTGGTTCTCAGGAGAGAACTCGTTTGAAGAAACATTAGGTTCTGAATTTTATATATTTATTAATTAATGAAATTTAATTAAAACTGTACTTTGATTTTATAATCATTATTTATCACTTGGAAAAAACTAAAAGTTTTATTGGTTGTTCAACACAGGATAAATTTAAATACCATAAGTTTTTATAATTCAATTAATTACTGGTTTTTAAAATAAAAATAAAAATATTTTCAACTAAAATACATTTGACTCTCCCTTTACTATTTCTTTGTTTTCATTGAAATCTCAAATAATCATTTAAATTTTTCTGATATTTTATATATTTAATTTCGACATATATATATATATATATATATATATATATATATATATATATATATATATATATATATAATTCATTAACTACAATTACATATTTGAACAAAAATTATTTCCTAATTTAACATAATACAAAATTTTTTATCCTCTGATTTCAAGATTGAATTGTAAATTTTACATTTTATAACAAATAATTTTAAAATTGGTATAATTCTATAATTCTAGTCTTCCTGAAAATGATTGGCTTATGGCCAAAACCACTTAATGAATTTAATATTTATTATTCATTATTTAAGCATTTTTATTATACAAATTGATTTTACTCAACTTAACATTTATTTAAAATTCAACATAGAATGAAGACATTGTTTTATTTTTATTGATAATTTTGAATTTAATATTTTTAACTTACTACATTTGATGTTATTTAATAAAATAGAGAAAATGACTTGTCAAGGATTTCCCTGCAGGTCCTAGAGTAATCTCGTCTGGATTCCGGGTCCCTGGACATCGGAAGCTGCCATCCCCGGTCAGTCGATGGAAGTCCTTCTCCATTTTCAAGTCCTGGAGCCTGAGTCTGAAACCCTCATCCATGGATGGAATTAGATGGCGGAAACATGGTGGTTTTGTTCCATCTGGCCTATTTTGGTTGTCCTAGCCGCTGACCGACATTACGACCGTTAGCACCTCGTATTTAAAGTTTTTACAGACTGCCTTACAGGTCCCTAAGTTCCTGTATTTATTGCGGCTATGTAACCCTTCCCCCCGCTCTAAGCTCGTCCCTATCTCTGTGCTTTTTTTCTTGTACAGGCGGGTTGGACAACATATTCGATTCAACCTGCATAATTTTGTTATCTGTTTTAGAACACTAAAAAATGTCTATTATTTTTAAATGGCTAACTTTTTTGTCATTTAAGTTTTTTAAATTTAGTTTTCACTATTGTTCATTTTGGATTTTGCTGGTCATTTCAAAATGTCAGTGATAGTTCTACGTGGCCTTGTTCTCAAGTTAGCATTTTTCGGCACTTAGAAAATTTTCACTGCACTCCCGTTTGTCAAATTTAGTTAGTTATTACAGTTTTATTTTATTTTAATTTTTAGTTTGTCTTAATAATACTTATTCAAGATTTTACTGACTTCTTCACTCTTTACAACGTTTCATTATACTATAAATTAAAACCTGATTGTTTAATTATTAAATTTGTTATTCAAATTTTTGAAATTATTAATTTCTTAATTTGAACGGAGATTCAGACTGTTTCAACACACACACACACACACACACAGTAAATATGTCTACAGCATTTAAAGTTTTTTTCAGCTATTTCCTGCAACTTTTCACTGAGTACCAAATTTTTGAGGCTACATGTATTGCAGCCGGAGAGTACGATCCAAATAATTCTACTGGAAAACCATTAAGTGACTGTGATATTTCTGGAAGTAAGGAAGCTGGGAAAGTAATGAAGTGAGTTTTATTTATATATAACTAGCAGGGAAAACTTGTTTAGAAATTAATTTTCTGTTTGTCTGACACCCAAAAGGTGGCACTGATTTTAAAATGAGACAGGTGTCAAGGAGATTTCGTTCAGGTCATTGAAACGTACTTCTCTAGGAAATTAAGTATATTTTATTTTTTTTATATTTAACACATAAGCATGAAATAATTTTCTTTACTTAATTGTTGACATAAATTTTTAAAACATTGGTAAAATAAGTATAAACAATATTTTTATTATGATATTTATTAATCACTTTAACAATAGTTTATGACTATCCGAACTTGTTTATACAATCTTGCCATACTGTAGCGACAGCGCTACCATTGAAGTTTGAGTTAGCAAGAAGATTGTATAAGTGGTTAATAAGATTCGCCCAAGGTAATGGACTACAAAATTCAAGAATGATATTTATTGTTATTTTGCTTAATAAACTATTGATATTTTTTAAATCTTTATATTATAATCCAAATAATTCAATTATGAAAATAACTAAATTTTTGTTTCGGTAAACTATTTACTACTAATAATGAATAACCTTCTTACAAAAAAAAATCAATTGCTTTCTTCATTCATTGTCACATGTCTCTATGTTCCTATTTCCTTTAACACAGTTTACACAAATTGGTGGGAAAGAAGGTTCATCTCAGATATATTGTATATACAAATTGTGCATCGGGATAGACAATTCTTTTTCTAATATAAAACTTTCTGGAAACTGCACATTGTTTTTGTGGTAGAGGCCGGCCTTGGTCTTGAACTTGAATAATTTCTCGTATACACTTTTTGGCTCATGATGGTGTACTTTTCGTGTTTATTCTTGATAACATATATTCTTTTCACAAATCATTGACCAACATTCGCAATAGTTCCTTCTTATTCATATGAACATTACCAAACCTTCCTTCAGTTCCTTATAAAACTACCTCAGTGAGTAAAAAACTGTCATCGTCCATATGTTGGAAATTCTGGCTACAGAATAATGCTCTTTGTGGCTCTTTACATTATCTAATCACGCTTTAATGGAGTTGTAAAATAGGATTGTTTCTGGATTCCCATAATTCTGTCTATGGCATCATCATATCAAACAGATTAAAATAACTTCTTCTTTAGAGTATCCTAATTACCTGCCATTCCCAACATCGTCACACTCCCTGTTGACGCAATTCGGAGGACCTCCATCTGTCAGAACGTTTTATGAACTCTTCATAAAAGTTCATACAAAGTTCTGACAGATAGAGGTCCTCCAAAACGTGTGAATGGGGAGTGTGATGATGCTGGGAATGGCAGGTAGTTATGATATTCTAAATAAAAAAAAAAATATATATATATATATATATATATATATATATATATATCCCTGTGGAAAGTTATCAAAAGTTAAAAGAACTTGCTTATTCCTCTTTGCCTTATAAGATACCAATATAGAACCTTCTTTTGAGGATGAAAAGAGTGCTCCAACATGCTTCCTTTTTATGTCTACGTAAAAGTAGCCGTATCTCCTCTTTGTTTTTTTTTAATGTTCTGACAAGATGAACCGATTATTTTGAAAAAGCTTGATGCACTGTGGGATGGAGCAAAACCAATTGTCCACCTTCAAGTTCTGTCTAGATCTAGAAATAGGCGGAATATTCTCCATACACCACTCTTGCCTGAATTATCAATTTGAGAATGAACTTGTGGTTGCTTACCCAAGTAGATTTCTATGTTCGATGTTTAAAAAGATCTGGCACAGCTTAAGCCAAATATTTTAACTTCCTACCTACCTAGTCTGTAATGTTCTAATATACAAATATTTTAATATATGTTTCCAACATTTAATCAACTGTTTCAAAAATTTGCCAACAACGTATAATTTTTGACAGTTTTCTAGGAATTGTTCAGATACATCACAAATAGAGCCCTGCCTATTGAAGATCTTCTCATACCTTGTATTTACGATAAAAAATCTTAGAGCTCGAAGTAAAACTTTAATCATAAAATTATCATGAATAGAGAAAAAAAATTTAATTCCTTGACCCTAAATCTTCTAAATTTGTTTGTAAAGCTGTCATAACTATGATCATTAACAAAACGCCTATCACAGCTAACTCAGTAGGTGTAAGCTTGCAGTTTGTCGCCTTAGTCTTCTTTCTGTGGTTCTAACCAAATATTAGTATCTTCAACAATCACATCATCACTAAAAAAAAGTTTTCATCACAACTATGTCCCGATTCTCCATCTCATGACGTCTAAATTCTTGAAATATACCAAAACTATCACATCATCAACATTAACTATATGGTCTATATTTTCTTTTACATAGGTGTTATAAAAAATAAGCTGCCTCTAAAATAGACTGGTAGGCCTTTGAACGTCACACTTCCTTTTGTTTCGGAAGTAGCTATTTATTCTTTCTTCTTCTTTTAGTACCATGCTAAAGCAGATATAAACTGTAAAGATGTTTTGATATGTGCACAAGTTAAATCAATACTTCATTAACAATAATATCACTGTTTACATTTAAAAAAATGAAATTACAAATTACGAATTTCAAAATGCAAAGAGTGGCACACTGATTTTATTCTGAGATATTAATAATACTAGAAATTCCACACAGAGAAATTCTCGGTGCTATTATACAAATCACTGTCTAACAAATTAAATTACAACTTCTAAAAATGAGTAAGGTGTGAGTGTGCATGGAAAGGGTTTCATGAATTATAGCCTACAGAGTTTGGTGACTGCCGATTATAGGCTACTAATATTATTTACCATGTTTTTTTAGAAACAAGAAAGAAAACTCCACAATGCTACCTGTGACGAGTTAAAGCTGTGTCACAATTTAAACTCTTGAATATATGCAAGGAGGAAAGAAAATAATTTTTTTCAGTAATTTATATTTTGCAACTAAAATATTGAAACTAATTTTTGAGTGTAATAAATTCGACTGTTTTCCTCTGGGTATAACATAGACATAGATACACAAGTTTTAAAATCATAAAGGTTTACAAATGTCTAAATGCAAAATATGACCGAACAGACAGAATGCAATAACTAAATCACACCACCCTCAGAGGTTTAATGAGTGTAGGCAAAAAAATGTTTAACACTTCAAGCCAAAATACATGCAAGACCTTTTACCTCTCAATGTTATGCATATTGTACAAACAAAATGCATCTATCATTATACTTTTTATAAACATGGTTGAATACTTTTGTAGGTCACTTTATAATTTTCCTCTTGTGTAATAAGATAACATATGGTTCATTCTATCAACTGCTTTCTTGTCGACATTATAAAATGCAATTAACTTAATCTGTTACTCGAGTGATGTCATTTTCAAACGTAATATATATGTACATTCCACATGCTCACCTTCCATTTGGCAACCATTGGAAATCACTCAAGGAAAGGAAACTTTCTCTTTTTTTTAGCACTGCAGATTTCACAGTTTCCAATTTATAATTTCTGTCAACTCTTAATGTTTTAGTAAATAGAGTTTCTGAAAAGCATTAAAGAAAAACTATCATGAAAATTTTCTATAAACACTGAATTTTCACGACCTAGAAGAAATTTAAAAGTTCATTACAACATTGACATTTTCTGCCTAATGCATCATCAGGTCCTGATTAGGCCTACACTAAAAAACATATATTAAGACCTCTTTTGTCATTAGTAGAATACAACTTGATGTTATATTTATGAGTCTCCCCTGCCTCGATAACATTCCTTCATCAATAGATAGTTCCTTGGATTGGCTATAAATTAATCTCATCCTATCATTAAAATAATTTATAAATGATCTTTTCTTGTAAAGACCGTCACTATTAGGCTCAGTCGCCTTTCATATGCAAACATTTGAAAATACATACAGTCACAATACATAACTTTTGTAAAACTATGATATTAAAAAAGTAATGTAATATCCAAAGGCCTTGAACATAGTATATTCGTATGGTATCAATACAGAACAAGAAATGCTTTTATTTGTTTCACAGCAACATCTTTCCAGTGCGTTATTACATTTTACTAGCTATAATGAGTCTTGATTGAAGCGACTGGCGCTTAGCTAAAATGAGAAGAAAGCGAGGTTAGTAATATTAAATTGGGGCCGCTAAAAATTAAAAAATTTAAAATTGTGTGTGATTGCGGGTGCGTAGGTGTGTGTGACGTGAGAGGGTGGTATTAGTGTGAGTGTGTGACGTCATGAGGGGGGTGAGGGGAGGTAGTTGAGTTAAAAGTGCGTTTAAGTTTTTGTAGTAAAAGTAGTATTTGGATCTGAGTGTAATGGAATACGAATTTAGCGGCCCCAATTAATACTGGAGAATTAGGGAGAAAATGCATTTAATATTTGGGTGATAGTATGCGATTCTTTGTATTAAAATCACTTTATTGAAAAGTGTATTTATTATTAAATGCACTTTAAGAAAAGTGTATTTATAGGTATTGGAGTTAATCTGATATTCAGGATATGATTGTTTTGGAACTATAAAATGCACTTATGAAAAAGTCACTTTTCGGTGATACGTTAATCTTTATTAATACTGTTCATTGTTTCAATTATTGACGAGCGTTCATCAACGCACATGTTACCTTCTCAGCAGACTGTTAACAAATGACTACTTAGCTTCAAGTACTCATATTTATAAATTAATATTTGGTGGGAGGTCTAATACTAAATACTTTAGTGGTGGGGGTTACCTTTCCTATACTAATGTTAGCTTAGAAAAGTGTCTGGAAGAAAACGTACTTTATAAAGATTGTCTTTTTAAATTCATATCTTTAAAATGTTAATGAATCAATTTTTTCGTTATTTATCAACTAAGGACTCGTAAGACATATATTTATTATTATGAAAAGACCATTTACATTTTTTCAAGGTCAAACAAATGGCGTTTTAAAAAATAAATGCGTTTTTACAGTACCGCTCACAACTATTGTAAAAGTTACATTTTTCTGCAACACATAACTGTTCGTTAAATTACAAGTTATAATAATTATATCACTAAACACATGTTGCGGTTCTACAGTAATGAATCCCGTCTGTGGAATGTAAGGGGGGAAATATAAAACACACATAAAGTTGTAACATATATTTATTATTTAGAAAATAGCATTTTACACTTTTTTTCAAGGTCAAACAAATGTCGTTTTAAAAAATAAATGCGGTTCTACAGTACCGCTTACAACTAATCAAAAAGTTACATTTTTTCTAAAAGACATAACATATTATTTTAAATCATAAGCTATATTAATTGTATTATTAAAAAGAAATAATGCGGTTAGACAAAACAACTTATTACAAATTTTAAGAAAGATAAATTCTCATAACAGATTGTACAGTCTCTCTACATACACCACAAGTTTTGCAAGCTAATCCACAAAACGCACAAGCAATAACGTGTCTGCAGGGTAAGTAGACCACTTGAACTTCTTCTACTCTACAGATTTTACATTCTGCAGGAAGTATATCTGGTGTCAATGAAGGCAGCTTGGTGGTCTTCTTAGTAACTTCAGCCTTCTCTCTGATCCTATCAACGAATGCCTTGCCTTTTACTAGTAATACGAATGAACATGTACCATGCCATGTTGCGTGTTCAATCCATGGGTCATCTTTGTCCATCCAGTCCTTAAGGCCGCCTCCGCAGCAGTAACAAAGAGTATGGTCAGAATGATTTATATAGAACAAGCCAGCAGCACTCAACTCTTCTTTTTTCTCTCTCAACAAAGGTGGTCCGTTATCAAAGGTTTTTATTCTGGACTCAAATGTCACGTATTGTGGGTAATGCAATTTTCTAACTTGTACAATGTCCATCGCTAGTCGATCTGAAGGATAAATGGTACCTTTTTGATTGCTCTTGCAGTTTATATACGCTCCTCTTTAAAGTTAACTGTAGGAGTGGGGGTGAACATTAATTACATTCAAGGTCAAACAAATGAGTTTTTAAAAAAAAGACTGTTTTCAAAACTACTTTTACAACTATAATAAGGAATATATATTGCTACATATAAATTAAAATCACTTTCTATAACTATTATTCATTAGACAAATGCAGTTTTAGTTCAGTTGATTTCTCTCCTGAAGGTCCATGTGAAACAATGAAGTACTGCCCAGGACGTATTGAATCTAAGTCTTCATTCATTAATAAATAAACAAACCTCTTCGGTAAAAAGACTTGCAGTTTCGGAACATTTTCTTCTTTGTAAGGAAAGTCTCCAAGTACTGCAATCACAGCACTTCCATTTACCGTCTCTTTTTTACAGAAGTAGTACACAGCATAATTTTTTAACGGCTTTAAATCTGAACATTTTTTCGTTACAATTGATTTAGCTTTTGATCTCTGGTTGAATTTTTCTACAAGGGATTGTTCTTGATTATCTGCCATCACGATGTTTCTATTTTGAAGTTTGCGTTGTTAGTGATGATTAGGACTTCTTGCAGTTTAATTTATAGATCCTATCCCCCCTTGTTTTATTTTCCCCTCACCACCCTCTCTATTTCCCCCCTCTACAATTTTCCAGGTGATACAAAATCGCATATTTGGCATTAATGCACTTTAAAGTGCATTTATTGACTTTGTTGTAAGTTGAAGATGCAGAAGGATATGTCGATTTTCGGAGAGTCTTTTTTTGTTAAAAAAAATTCACTTTTCTAAAAGTTACTTATGTACGGAAATATATTGAACCTTATAACTGATATTGCTGTAGATGTTATTTTCGTTTATGATGAAATGTTGAAGAAGTTTATTTTTTTTTAGAATTGACGAGCGCCTACCCCCTCTTATCCTTTCCCACGTCTACGTTTCTAGCTCTTAAACAAACGCTTAGATTTAGCGCATTACGTAGAGCACAATTTCCGTTTTGATGTCGGTGATCTTTAACAACGGTGCAGATATTATGTGAATTATAATTCTGTCTTATTTTAATAGGATAGTCTATAACTTTTGCTGTAGTGTATGTATCTATCCATTTAGTCTTTTCAGAACCGTAAGTATATATGATATCATAGTTTTTAGTATACTGTTTAATAATAGTGAAAACATCATTGAAAGTAGTGAAACCTTCAGACCACTTAATGAAATGATATCGTTTACTTAACCAATTGTTGGTTCTAGCCGACTTTTGGTTTAGGTGATTGAAATCGTAAGGGGGTTTGAATAGAAAGTAATCTGTCTCTAGAGATGAAATATCATGTATAACCAACTCCTTGATCAAAAATTCATCGTAATTTCCTCGAAAAGCTTGAAACTCGACAACACATTCTTTCACGCTTCGTTTATTTTTTTTCTGTAATGTTTCAGCCATCTCTGCAGCCTTTAATAAGTGTTTCTCTAAAATTGGTCTTAATATAAATTCAGCTTGAAAAATCCTACTTTTGAATCGTATGTGATCTAAGTAATGGTTGTTTCTCCTATCTTCTTCTTCATCAGAAAGTTCGTATATATCCGTGAAACTGCTGAAACGAGTTGTACGAGACATTTCGTCTTTAATTCTTTGTTTGTCAATGAACCATTTTCCCCACCACAGTAAACATTTATAGTTAGGCTGTATGGTTCTAGGCGCGTTGGTGATTTTTTTAAGTGGTCACCTCCCCTTTAGGCCTACACACCACTATTCTCAATTTCAACTTCTGTAGTTGTTTGCTTATTTAAATTTTGCCTGTTTTTAATTTTGTGCATAGTCAGAAGCACAAGGTTGTTTTGTGTCATAATCAGGTAGAGCTTTGAGTGTGTTTATATACCTGTATGAAGATATTTCTTGAGCGAGTCGGTTAATAATCGTAGAATCAGGTTGTACGTATGACACTGTCTTATCCTGTTGAACTGCACTCATTAAATATTCCTTTATAAAGGTCTGGTTTAATACCAACTGTTCCAAATATCTGTCAACTGCGACCGAAACACCGATTAACGTATAGAATTCATTAGTCGTTAGCAAAACTTTTTCATGGTGTTGTGAAAAGTCCTTTATTCGTATATACTGTTTTCCATAAATTTTAAGACTATCCACTTCGATGTCAGATTCTCTAATCATTAGCTTTGTCTTCTTACCGCTGTGTTTGCCTACTATATGTTGTTCAAAACTGCTAATATTATGAAGAAAATGTGCCCAGGAAGATATATTAAATAATATATGTTTGTCATAGTGGTTCAACAAAACACCTGGTGTATATCCCAAAACTTCAAATATTCCAACTGTAATATTTTTGCCCATGCATGCTGTAAGTGGATAAAATATACGTAAAAATATACCAGTTAAAATTTCAATCAGTTCTCCTTCGTTTCTTTTTGTTGTAAAAGTCATTGATCTCGTCATAGGATTATACATATCTTCATAAATGCCGCAAACATCTTCTGAATTTTTTATGATATTTGCAGAATCATCTGTAGCTCCATCTGTTTCCATAGGTACTTCAGAAGTTCCATATGATGCAATGTTAGAAGACGTATTTTCATTTTCAGTATTGAGTTTCATATCATCATTACCTTCTTGTGAAAGTGACATTTCGCTATTACACTGTAGCAAAGTTGAGGTAGCGGAACAGCTTATAAATGAGCACTAACCGAAATCGTCAGTCCTTATATAGTCGGAAAATGGTGCAGGGAAGTGTGTTTTTATCCCCCCACTCCTTTTTTAATCGATACATATCCTACACAACCATTCTGACCACCCCTGTTAACGGAGTGTACGTAACAACAGTATCATGCAGTATTAAACAGTAAGCTGAAGTATTATCTGGAATATTCTCTTCAGTTTCAAATTCCAACCGTATATCTACAGTGGAAGACTTTACGGATTCGTTCTGCTTTGAACAATCTATGACAACAATAGGCGCGTGCTCTTTAAACGTGTCAGGCGATATTAAAGGCGTGTCTGACCTGCCATAGTATGATGACTGAAATCTAGCGTACATATCGTAAAGTATGCCATATCTGTTCTTCGAAAACGATACATTTAAATTATCGTAGGGGAAAAACTGAGAATTTAAATAAAGTTTAATATTAGTAAGTTTACAGTGGTCAAACGTCCCGGCGTTGGCTGTTATATTATTCCTTTTGTTTGTCTGCAATGCAAATATGATATATCTAGGCTTTTCTAATTGAGTGGAGGTTTTGATATTCCAAGACTGCCGTTGAGTTGAAGGTAAGATAGGATACTGATGCATTTCCCAGTTCCTAAAAGGTAAAACGATGTCTCTATCCGACTCTAATTGTTTCAACAGTGAAAGCCGGTGTTCGTCGGCAAGTCGTACGTGCGGTACCCTCCACGTTATTTTGTTTATGTTCAATTTCCAATCCATATTTGCTTCTGTAGTGGATGGGGAGGCTATAATCGCGTCATTATCCGTTGAAGACCGAAGCAAGAATAATTCTTGTTTACAATTTATAATGAGTTTCCCATAGTCTTCTGCAAACCCTAATAGTAAACGGAGCGGTATAGAGAATTCAAAATATCCTTCTTTATTTGGTGTGATAGTTGTAGATACTGGAAACACCCAACCCGATGTTCGCAGTTTGTTTATTTCATGTGGTGGTTGAGAAATAAGCGTCTTTAAAGTGCTAGTCACACCAACACGTTTCGTAGAATCTACAGTTATTCCTGAAATCTCGTATCTTATTTCTTCAAACAAAAATGCCATTGGGTTATTGATAAATGGAACTGTGGTTCCCAGTGTTCCATCTTTTTTCGTAACAATCCCTTCGATGTATATATAACTTTCACACGGTAAAGTGTACGCGTCTTGATCTTGTATAGGAATGCGTATTTCGTCGTTATTTCCCAATCTCGATGAAGCGTAGGGGTTGTGAGAATGATACTCCTTCTCCCATATTGTCTCGTCGAATATAGGTCCATTCTTTATGTTCAGAATATCCATTTTTATTAACAGTGAAACCAATTTGTTCTAGAAAACGTATGTTCTCGTTAGTTAACTTTTGAACAGACTGACAACTATTAACGTTTTCGTTACTAAAGATTGATTTAAAAGTTAAACCCATGTGTGGTAGATAAACTAGTTTCCTTTAGCGCTCTTTTATATGAAGTCTTGAAGTAATAGTCTCTCCTCTAAAATCTACAAAATCTCCGTCTTGATCCAATACGTTTAAATTAATGTCTGAAATATGACTAACATTTAAAGGTAAATAAACAAGATTATGAGGTTTTTCAACTATCTTGAAACCCGGTGCTACTGTAGGATAAAATGAATGCAATATATGTCCATTTACACCATCCTTATAAGCACCATGAACTATATTGCAAGTAATGTTTATAACGTTGACTTTGATTATGTCGACTGTTTTATCACCTACGTGATTAACATTCGGAGATAGTGGACTATTAAGACTTGAAAAGCCAAGTAACGGACCTAAGCTGTGTTCCTTTGAAAAATCAACAAAATAAGCACAAGAGAGTTCGCTTCTTAATAAACTGTTATTTGCTTTTAATGTAATTTTGTCTTTCCCTAATTTTTCTTGAAGAACCTCAGAAATATCTTCGATTTCATACGAACCTGTCTGCAGTTGTACTGTTTTGAAATCATTTTGTTCGTCGTTTTCTTTATAATAGAATATATTATTTACTCCTTCAATGACATTAGGAATTGAATTGTATGTTGTAAAATCTAGAAGCGCTACCTCCCATTCTTTATCCTCTCTAAGTTGTATCGGTGGAAACAGGGAACTATGAAGATTAGATGACGTTCCACTAATGGAAACCGTGTAAGACGACATTTCAAAGAATACTAACATCAGAAGCTAGAAACTCTAAACATAAATGTCCACAAATAGAAGTATTCTCACCCTGCCGTCTGTTGTAATTGTACAATATATTACTTGCTGGCTTGAAGTAAACCTTAAGTTCTCTAGGCGGTTGCAAATTTCCTAAACTGTCAAAGTAGTAGACAGTGTTGTCTATTTTCTTATAACAGACCCAGTGCGTTCCTTTACCAAAGGAGTTATCGAGGTTGACAATCCCCGTTTCGTATTTTTTTACTTTTTCCGGCAACTCATCTCTCATAAATACACCTCTGAAGTACGGTATTTTTAAACAAGAGGCGTAATGTATCAACTGAGTCGTGCTGAGCGGTGTATTAGGTAAAACAAGTTTGTTAAATTTATTTCTTAAACACGATATGGTTTTAGGTACAGACCTCGACCGTGTTTTTGATTTTTTTTTTTTAAATTCCTTTTTTTATGATTTTGCTTTCCAATTCTCTTTCTTCTTCCAGCTCCTCTTTTCCCACCCGTTCCTCTACGTCGTTTTGAACTACCTCCAATTGCTGTTTTTGCCTTCATTGCAGCAGCGACCGCTAATGCTGCAGCTCTCTCGCCAATACTTGAATCACTTGATTTAAATCTCTGCCACGCTCTCTCTGCTAATGCTCTATCAGCTATAGATCTGTGTTCAGCGTCTGAGTAATTTGAATAAGCAATATCGTGTATTTTACACAATTCGTCCAATTTATTAATTCCAGGATCTCCACGAGCTAGTCGTTCTTTAAGCTTTGTCCCAGGACCGCAATATCTATATCCGCCTGGTAGATGTAGCTCAATGGGTAATGCGTCGATTGTTTTGTTCAGTAACGTTCCTACAGGTACGCTCTTGACAGCTTTACTCAAAGCTGATAATGCCGATGTCGCTAAACCACCTCCTCCTTTATCAAATTTTTGATTCCTATTAAATAGTTTATAAGGGCTCATCTTAATTTATTTTATCGTCAATAGTTATTTATCAAGTTCTTCCTCTCCGTCTGAAGAGTCGAATATTTCGCTCCAATTTATAAAGTTGTTTTCGTCTTCTTCATTACTCATCTTTCCTTGTGGATAGTGTAGAGTAAATTTATGAATATAGTAAAACAGTTTATTTCCGAACCTTAGCAATGTCTCCTTTTGCTTGCAACGTGCTAAGTCAAACATCGTTTTTACATCCTTGAGACACACAGCATCATTGTTTTCTTCAGAGCTCGCTACGTTCGTAATTCTAAGATTCCTAGCATTGTAAAATTGTTTTTGATCATTTGAAGTAATTGCTAACTGTTTAAGCACCCTGATATTTATTGCCTCACCTTCGTATAAAGCGTCACCAATATTGCTTAATCGTTTAGCATTGAAATTCCAATTTGAACTTCCCTGCGATGGTGTTTTCGTATCGACATACATTTTTGTAGCGACATCAGTTTCAGCTTTTGGATTGGCGACATTACGTATAAGTTTATTTTGTACGTCGTAATCACCTTCGTCGGTCAACTTATATCCTTCTCCTCGAGGTCCTATCATAGACTCCCTTAATAAGGAATTTTCATGACGTCCGAACTTGTCGACACTCATAACTAAAGTGACTTGCTAAAGTATAATTTTTTGTCTTTTTAATTCTTCAGTCAAAGCAATCATTTCGTTATCCAGTCCTGTATGGCCTGAGAGTTTAGCATCATGTAATAAACGCATTCGATCCACTAAGGCGTTAATGTTATTGTAGTATAAAACATCTGGTTGATTCACGTTCTTAAGAGGCATTCCAGCTCCTTTTTTTTGTCTTCCTGATGGAAATAACTTTGCTATTACATTTCTATACTTATGAGATTTGTTTCGATATATCGAGTTAGTGTGCGAGTAATTCTTTCTGTGTGTGTTTGTTTCTTTACAAATAACTTTAAATGCTGCTAGATCCTTTTTCGAATAAGACGTTGGATTCTTTGAAAATAACAATTCTAAAAGACCAGGCGTACTTCTAAAAACTTTACTATTGATAATAATATTATCGTGTTTATCAATCATGAGTGTAGTGTCTCCGATCATTATTCTCTTACCTTCAAGCCTCCCTCCATATACATGATTTTTTTTCCTAATTCTTCCATGAAAATCTAATTTTGTTTCATATTTTCTGTCAAGAACTGCATTGTTACGGACGTTTTCTCCCACAGCTCTATTATATTTCTTTTTTCTTTCATCATGTTGTATTAAATGACAGTCTTCAGATAAGTCATCGTTATTACCTTGTGCGTCTTCAACAATGCTATTTGTCTCATTACTTTCTTCCAATTGCATTTCTGGTTTTTGAGTAATAGAAATTTTGTTTATAGTCTGTTGCATAGGCTCCGACATAGTGTCCGATAAATTATCTCGTTCAATAATACCTAACTTCAACGCTTGGTTTTTTTTCCTTATGGAATCAGTTAGTTTTTTTAAATCGGTAATCAATTTCCCATTTTCCTCCATAATAATAATAAGATGTTTTTAATAACACGATCAATTTACAAATAAGGAAATTGCTGTCTGTATTATTGATGTAATAAAATAAATTCATCGAAACCGATTCTGTAACGTCCATTATTGATTCCCCTCTCTTTATCTATTACTGAAAACCCGTGTCTATCAACCCAAGCCTTGCTGCAGAGTTCTTTAAAAGTCTCAAAAGGCATGTCAGTGTTAACATGATCAGTATATACATGTCTCAAATTTTTTTCATCCTGTTTGAATAAAATTAACAGGTTTGCATTATCCCTAATTAATTGTTTTGGAATTTTACTATATGTCTGTGTTATATATATAGAGTCAACCAAATTATGACGACCCATACAGAAGTAGGTTCTAATTTTGTCCTGTTTTTCACAAGAAACGTCGTCAAATATAAATACGGAATAAGGTTTCGCTTCATTCGGGTGAATGACCTCCTCGTTATCTTTAAACTTGTGATACCCTATACACGATAATTGTGAAAAAATCTTTTCCAATAACTGATACTTTGGTTGATTCAATGACTTCGAAAATATGTAAACATTGTTGAATTTTAGCCCATTGACATCAGTTAACAAATTAAATACAACGTTTGTTTTTCCACAGTTTGAAGGACCGCATATTATACATCGAACTGAATCGGGTAGTAAAGTCCCATGTTTGCTACTTTTGTTACAAACTTCATCAGTAAAAACATCAATATTTGAAACTTTTAGTTTTTCTTTTTGCTTTACAACTTCCATAATTAATTCCTGTGTGTTTCATTGCTTAGCAAAAAACTTTATGTTTCTTAGCAATTAAATTAAATCTTTTTTAGGTATCCAGGAATCCTGATTACGGTCATATCCTAACCAACGTACTAAAACTTTATCTCCTCTTGTTTTTAATATCTTTTCAACTAAATACACATTATCAGACTTTGACTTCAACATCTCATGACCATAAAAGCCTCCATGTAGTAGTTCTCCATGGTGATCTTTCAATATATACGTCTCTGGCACGGTTGGTTTGACTCTATAAACTGTAAATATCTCTGTCGTCCAATTCGGAATGTAGCTTTTTGAAAAATGCTTTTTTTGTTTACTAATGCGTACTGTTTCTCCTTCTTTAAATTTCCGCGGTGGTCTTGCCTCCATCTTTGGCATTGTGTTCTTGCGTATACGTTTCAACACTAATTTTTCATTCATCTTGCTCACTTGTATTGGTTTCATCCCTATTGTCCTATGATTACTGTTATTGTAATCGTAAATAAGTTTTTGTAGTATGTCATACCATACGTATGATCCTCTTTTTGAGAAAGTTTTGTACATAATTCCTTTAATTGTTCTGTTGAAACGTTCTATAATAGTAGCTTTCATTTCACTTTTTGTAGAATAATGGTTTATATTATATTTTTTCATCAAACTTTTAAACAATTTGTTAAAGTATTCTAAGCCATCGTCGGTTTGTAAATGCTTCATTTTGTTTTCTTTTAAAAATTGTTCCATAGCATTGGTTACAGTTTTAGCTGATTTATCTTTTAAAGGTATACCATAAGCAAACTTTGTGAAACAATTTATAATAAACAAAATATATTTGTACCCCTTATTAAAACGATTATAGGGAATCATTTCTACGAGATCTGCTTGATAGTAATGATCTTCAATTCCTTTTACTACAGTGTTTCTCCTGGGGAAATGTTTTCTCACAGGTTTGTGCAATTCTTGCACTATTTTAGATTTCTCATCCATCGCGGTAAAATTCCAATAAGGTAGCTTGAAATATTATCAAATAATTATTATGTTGATTTGGTAATTTAAACGTTTTTCATCTTATCATGTATCAACTAATTTACTTAGTCATAAATTATTTGAAATGTAGTATAATTTTGTATTTAGCTGATTTCCTCACCACAGAAAGTATAAATATATTGTTTAATTTTTATACTAAGCTGTACAACTAAATGGCGCGTTAGAGGAAATTTTTTTTTTACGTGGTCCACCTCTTCCCCAATAGGCCTATTCAGAGACCACACACTTATGTGAAGTATATAGGTTGACATTTGATTATGTTTTTTTAATACACACTTTTTCTTAATACAATTGTGTATTTAAATTATCTATTTTAGCCAAGGAATAATGTCCATAAGGCAAAGTTCTTACACCGTCTTCAAGAATAACCCTTTTATCATCATTAGCAGATAGAGACTTTTTATTTTGGGTTATGCTAAAAATTCTGTGATTGTAACTCCTTATAGTGTTAAATCCAGCCATGAAAGTTTTCTTTTCCAATAAACATTCCTTATAATTTTCGAATGATATGTGTTTTGTAAGGTATGACTTTTTTATGCCTTTCAATTTCTTTATAATTTTCTTATGTTCTCTGTTTGATCCTCTTTCATTGCACGTGAATGCGTACATTTTGGGTCTCAAAGCAACTATTTCACACATTGGTATGGAATTCAACTCGTCTTTGAATTTACCAATGACTTTTTTATTTATTCCTTGATCGTACGTCATGTGATTTGTAGGATAATCAGAAAAATCAAAATCGTTCCTGTGTGGAAATGTTTTTAAATCTAAATATAAATCATTTGTTTTGATCCAATAGATAAAAGCGTCAGTATCTAAGTAACAGGAACCAATATTATCCCTGCCATAGTATTGCACCATTTTCTCATAGTGGAACTCGTACATATGTATTTTCGAGATGTCGAGTATGGACATCCCGACATATAATGGTTTGTCCATAACCACACTTGTTTTACCCATAGACACTGCGACTAAGTTATCATCAATGATTACAGTAGTTTTAAAATTAGTTTTTTGTGTTAATTTTTTTAATTTGGTAGCATTCGAAACAAGTTGAATATTTTTATGCTTTCTTTTATTCTCTAAAGTTTTTCCGAATACAGCATTATTCATTAATTTAAAAAAGTCCTTTTGAAACGCTGTTTGCGCAACGGCTCTTCTTGCAGTATTAGATTTAATATACGGCTCCATCCAACGGGACTGTGAAAATTCCAACACTCTATGGACTTTTGTAACTTTGAGACCCAATTGAATAGCTTGTTGTATGGTCCTGAAATGTGCAACATAATAGCGTTTGTCCAACAATGTGGTCAATAGCTTTTTTGTCTTACTGTTGGGGGGTGCTTCTGTTGATGGTAAAAGAGGTAAGTCGTAATGGAAGTCGTGCAAAGTTTCTGGGTACATAATATCACATTCCAAAATGTATCCTTTCTCACCATCTTTAGGAATAGATGTAATGTCACCAATTGCTTCTGGATCAACCCATTTAAAATCACCATATGGGAGGTGCTCTAAACTAGGTTTTGAGTACAAATTATTTGCGTCAAAATAGGCTAAATAGACACTTTCTTTCCGTGGGTTGTAATCGGGAAGGTATTTGTTGTTCGCTTTGACATGTCTTGTCACACACTGAGTTATTCCGCCTCTGATAGCTGATTCCACCATAAGTACCATGTCAATGTCTGTTAGTAATTCTAGCTTGCAGCGAGTTTCTTTAAGCATTGCTTGCCATGCTAATCCAGGAGCTGTATAAGAATGTAAAGGGTCTAAACCATATGCGGACATGCAGGATGCTCTAAACTGTTCCATTATATCGCAAAGTAGTGTTACATCCAGCTTTACATAAAAATCGCTGTATTCTCCCAACGTCCTTATACCAAGTTCCTTCCATGTACGCAGAGCATGATTGTAATCTTCATCTGATATATCTGCTTGGTCTAAACGGTTATAGAAACATGCTTTAGGTGGAAGAGATGTATCTTCAAACTTTTTTAAAGAATCGACGTAGTCATAAGGAAATACTGATTTGCGTAGAACAAGGTCGATTTTATTAGGAGGTACAATTTTCTGTGTTTCTATTAAATCACTCCTTTGGAGGTTTTCTGTTAGTTTCTTCAAACTTGAAGGCATAAATCTGAATGAGTCTAGAAATCGCAACTTCATTTTCCCGATTGTCTTTGAAAAACTTATAAACTTTTCCATACTTGTAGCAAGAACGTCTATAGGAGCTTTATCACGCCCCAATTGTGGCACAATCAAATGAGCATCGTAACCTGTTAAGTTATGCATGACAACTGGTATAAAAGACGGTAGTTTGTAGTTAATATTACATCGATTACACGCTGCTCCTCTATATTTACCTGTTAGGTGATCGTGGTCGCGTACTTTATGATTGATTGAAGTGAAACACTCTTTACATAGGTAACATTGTGCTGTGTGGTTGAAGTCTCCAGATTCTTTTTGACTAAGTTTAAACATAGGTACTTTGCTCTTGTACATATTTTCAACTCTCTTTGTTATGTCGTATAGTGCGTCAATAAAATGTTTTGCCGCATTTTCTCCTCTGTATAACTGTGGAGTTGATGTCAGCCCGTATACTTTCAAATAGTCTTCCGATAGGGTAGACTTAATCATTAGACAGTAGCTGTTTGGTTCGTGCCTTTGGTAACGATCTGTGAATGAATCATCAACATTTATATTAGTGACTGATTGAACAGGGACAAGAGATGATTCGAAATCCGCATATATTACTATGGGAATGGGATACTGATGTTCTGTTTTGTTAAAAGAAATTTCCGCCTTATCAGGTTTTGGCAATTTTATAGAGGTGGGGTCATGTTGCCAACATTGTCGTTTATGGGTTTCCAGCCAACTTGAATTGCAGTTAGAGTTATTCTTGAAAGAAAGACATCTTTTGCAGGCAGTTATGGACTCTCTGTGCTTGGTTAACTGTCTTTTAACTAACCTGTTGAAATCGTGTATATGGACGTAGTGTGAAATTTCGCCTCTTGTAATCAAAAGCAGGTCTGTGTGATCTTGCAGCTCATTCTCAACTACCTTCAGTGGAAATACACTTTGAGTTTCATCTAATCCGTAGACATTAACTGAAACACCTGAATTTCGTTTTTCAAACTTTTTTATGTCTGATAAAGAAACAGGGTACTTGATACAACTGAAATCATAACGGTTTGATACCGCGTCGAATCCACCATTATACAACTTTTCATGAACATTACCAGTAATAAATTTTGTAAGAATAGCATAACGAAAACATTGATTGTCCATGTTACGGACGTTTGTACAGGATCTTGTTGTTGAGATTTTTTTCGGAAGCGGTAAAAAACTACTACCACGACAACCATACCCTTGCTTATGAACACGAACATTCATTTTTTCAATAGAGAGTAAGGACCATCCTGACCCACGACCTTCATGTTCGGTAATTTTCAGAATCAATTCCTGAATACACTCTGTAATAATTTCGCTGATATTATCAGAAGTCATACATGGTCTGCTTTTAGTTATAAAACATCGGGGAGAAATTTCATTTTCTACGTTAGTGAATAATGTTTCTAACACAAAATTAAATTTAATAAGGTGCAGCCTTTTCATTTCTTGTAATAATAACTTCTCTAACATGGGTTTTAACAAGAAGAAAAAATTGTCCATATTTTCTTTGTTTTTATTGACAATATAAAAATGACGTACAATAGAATTTCTAAATGCTCGTTTAAATTCTTCAACAACCAAAGAGTCTTTAATTACATCTTGATCATTTTTTGTTGTAGACTGAGCATATCTAATAACGCTTGGTGTTACTTGGTGTACTTCTTCCGAAACCAGCGGATTATCTGATGTGCACTCTCTTCTTTTTTTAGCTGGTGGGGCGTAATGAATTACGCTTGGCCTTGTTTGTTGGATGCGTTTTCGATTCTCTTGGTTACTTCTTAAATGTTTTTCCAGATTTCCATTAGACACGTAGGAACTTGTTTGGGCTGCAGGAGATTGATGTTGTAGGTTACTCTCTTCATTTGTGTATTTATAATGTACACTATTGTTGTCACTTCTTGATTGGTGTGGGATTGACATATTGAGCATTGTTTGCATTATAGAAGGCTGATGATCGGTGTCACTTCTTGCAGGCTGTTCACTGTCTTCTGTTGAAATGTTGGCATTAATCTTAATTGTACGGTGTGTTATTTGATGGATACGATATATTAGCCAATGATCAAATGTCAACCCACATACATCACACAAGTGTTGTTCAATCATATTCCTATCTGTTGTTGTAGCTCACCTCTTGGAAACTTTTAGCAGAAGAATAAATTTGTACTAGAATTAAACTCGTTATATACATAACACTTTCAGCTCTTCTTTCCTATTGGTGTAATGTTTAGTCCAATAAGAAAAATCCTACTTTCCTATTGGTCTACGTATAAAACCAATCATAAGCTGAGGTGAAACAAATATGGTTATAAATATAAACAATTTGCTATATAGCCGTACACTTAGAAAATGATTGCCGACATACCCAGACGTCTACAAGAAACGGAGAAGATTGACGAGGATTCGGATTCTGACTCCCAACAGTGGGACGAAGAAGAAATGGATGTAGATGATATATTACACTTTTTGGAGGACAACTCGCTAACTCCATCTTCTTCTTCTTCCAACACTCCTGTACCATCGGTATTTACTCCATTTTCGTCACCGATGTCTTCAGGCTTAAACACCACGCCTAGAAGGTCCGATGGAGGTGACGCAAGGAGACGATTGGTTTTTGAAAGCGACAATGAAGACAGCGAATCAAATTAAATCTCTTAGTACGATTTTATATATATATATATATATATATATATATATATATATATATATATATATATATATATATATATATATATATATGTATACTCATTCGTAGAGAGGCTCGATTTTGAGCAAAGCTAAATTTAAAATAAAAAGAAACAATATTATTGTAAACAGTTCAAGTTTACATAATATTTACATATATTTATTTTAAATAGAGCTTTAGATTCCTCGTGACCTTGACCGACATTTAACACACACACACACACACACACACACACACACACACACACACACACACACACACACACACACACACGCATATATATATATATATATATATATATTTTACAAGAAATCGTCTATTGTATGAGGTATTTTTTTGGTGGAAACAGTGCTGCTATAATATGTCTGTATTTCAACGAGTTATTCCTATTTATTGTTTCAGTAGGTGCATAAGAACGTTTGTGAGCGCTTGTTTGCAAACAGATGTTTTTGTATGCCATCAAGTCAGATTCAGTAAAAAGTTCCTCGTCTGGTAGCCTTTTGAAAATTAATTCATAAAGTCCAGGCGTTGCTTTATAGTTTATTCCGTCAATGACGATTTCTCCCTCAGACCCAAATTGAATCATTTTGTTACCGATCATGATGGAGTGGTTTTCAATTCTGGGTCCAAATGTATGATCTATCGATTTATTTCTTACAGTATCTTTAATCATTTTTAACATATACTTCTGTGTTAGAGGATTATGGAATGTTTCCTTTATCCATTGTTCAGATTCTGTTTGACCTTTTGGTGTTGCTACTAACTCACTAACACTTGGTAATTTAGGATCTGGAGTCTCTGCGATAACATTTGTATCGACAAAGTCAACTTTATTGAGTGGAGAAGTATCTGCTATACTAATGGGAATTAAATCTGTACTACGTAAGTTTTCAAACCTAGTATTATTCACATTTAAATGGTTTAATTCGTTCTTCACTTCAGGCGAAATTTTCTGAGCTGGTTTCATAAGAGATTTCATTAAATGAGAATATTGTTTGTCTAACAGCCGTTGAGTTTCTGTAGAGCCGTGACGTAAACGAAAATGTTTATTTTTTATTCGTTGGCGAAGTCTCGCTATTTTCAACACTAAATCCGTGTGTTTTGATGACATTGTAACAAATAACTTTAGAGTATTGTGTCAAAAGATTTTATTATATTACACACACACACACACACACACACACACACACACACACACACACACACACACACATACACACACACGCACGCACACACACACACACACACACACACACACACACACACACACACACACACACACACACACAAACATACATACACACGCGCTCGCGCTGCGTTCGAATAAAGCAGACCGAGGCTGGCATTCCAATACAGGTTTTTTATACTGAACTTGAGTCATAACACGCTTTTAATGAGAGTAGCAAAAAAAGGAAGTCTGTCTGTAGAGATATGTTTTAAATGTCTTATTACCAGAATGAACAGCTGTTGTTAAAGGGCAATTGATTGTTATTCAATGGGTAAAGTATGCAATTGAGTTACACGTGAGAGAAAAATCGAAACATCTAAAATGTTTCAAGGTCATTCAATTTAATAAAAATTTTTGGGATAGATGTAAACATAGTATGAAATTAGTAATAAAAACGTTTTCATTACTAATTCTTACTATGCTTACGTCTATCCCCGACGAGGTGTAACAACCTCAAAAACCCACTTCATTGTATGGTACCATATACAATGAAGTTGATCTTTTGCCGTAACCCAGAATTGAAAGTAAGTTGCTCTAAAAAGAGCAAAATGAAATACTGCTCTGAAAAGAACAGTATTTCTTACCTTACCAAGAAAGGATGGGGACAAGATTAAAGTAATACAAAATGAAACTTTTTATTGAATGTTAGTTCTTTAATGACATCTTCTTCTTAATCATCTGCTACAATTGTTACGCTTTAAAATAAGAGAGCGTACCTCAACTCAAGTAACTATCTCCGTATAGAACGTCCCAGGTGGTAAAGCCAAGTTTTCAACCGGCAAAAGTATGTATAGAACTTCTCAAAAATGAGAGTTTTCAACACTTTTCCCAATATATAGAACGTTGGTAACTAAACCGCAAGAGAGTTTTCAGAAGATAGTTAAAAGATATGTTGAGACTCACTTACTTCTAGCGAAACAATCAATGTTCTCCAGGACTCCGTCGGCGTTGTCTGCCTTGGTCTCGAAGCTCGTTCATATGCCATTGGTTCCATTCTTCCCATGGCGGACTTCAAGGGCTCCTCCTCGGGTAGTTGCCTTGCCATTGGTTCCGTTCTTCTCATGGCGTGTTGAAGACTCTTAGGCAGCTAAAGTTACCGCTTCAAAGGTTGCACTTGTATAAACATTTGAAGTTTTTCGAATAAAGCTGTCCCGGCCGGAGATAGACTTTTTCCAATTCAAATGTTTATTCCAAGCACAATTCTTTAGAAGTGGCCAACAGCTGGAAAGAAACCATTCTGCGGAGATCTGGAAGTCGTCTGTGAAGTGAAGCCAAAACGCAGCCGTATATATACGTTTTCTAAGCCTACAGCATAGGATAAGCTTCTTTTCCTAGCCAATAGGATTGCAGAAGCTGTTAGCCAATAGGAATCGCGTCTATAACGCAAACTGTGAATTCTTAATTTAACGGCAATAGCTGCGTTTGATGTCGCGGTAAACGACCTCAGCTAAACTTGCAGCTGCAACAGATGTGTAGACAACCTTCAACTAAGAAACACTCAGACAACCTTAAAAAATCAGATACTTACACAGTCACACACAACTTATACTGTGTTTCTGATTGGCTAAGACAACCAGCTCCTTGATTGGTTCGAGTAAAGAATAACTTTTGCCTATAAATTGAGATAGATTACTATATGCTTTACATTGCTACTTTGTTCGTGGAGCAGTACTGTTAAAAATTTGAAGAAATGGCATCAAGGAGTGTAGAACCAGTGTGTGTGTTGGAACTGCCTGAAGTCGCTCTCGGACCATGGGTGAGAAAGCCTACAAGACCGTCGCTCCCAATTGGCAAGACGACAAAGCAGGCAGGACCTTCGCTGCCCATCGCTGGACTTTCACCAACATTACCCCCTAAACCGTCCCTTCCCTTTCCTCAAAAACCTCATTGTAAAAGAGAACTTTTTCCAACTTTGAAATTTCCTATATATACAAATCATTTGCAACATAAACTTTCCAACAACCCAAACACAGCCTCAGAACCAATACAAAACCAAATTCACAAAATACCTTTACCCAAAATTATGACCTCACCACACCATCTTCAAGTAAGAAAGCAGTGCAAGTACATTGGTAAAAGGGGGGAAAAAATACGGTGCATTGTAAAAACATCTCATGAATCTGGACTTTGTGCAAAACATAAACCAAAATTAACTAAAGTAGGAAGTGTTAAAGAAACGAAACAAAGTACTTGTACTGCTATTCTTAATGATAAAAAACCTTCTAAAAAAACAATTGTTCCTCTAAAAGAAAAAATATTTAAGGATCCAACATCGAAAACTGAACCTAGACTGGTCAGGCTTACGAGGTTGGATCCAAAGATCTCTTATAAATTTGAATATAGAGAGGGATCTTATGGAATTTTTTCTTTTAAAGGAAGAATTAGAAATAAAATCTTTATTCCTCAATGGTTCCAGTTTCCAGACATTACGAATGGAGACTGGTATCTTGAGAATGAAAAAAATAAAAGGGGACTTCCTACTTGGGTCCGAAACCCTAAAAATAAATAAACTATATTTTTTTGTTTTTCTAAATTTTAAATTCAATTACTTTTTTTGTGGTTTATAGGCCTACTGGGGAAAGAGTTCCACATAAAAAAAACTCTTAACGCGCCATTGAGTTGTACAGCTTAGTAGATTTATATATATGTATTATTGTGCATAACAGGTCAATACATATATATATTTAAACTTACTGTGGTGAGGAAACCAACTACAAAAAATAAATTCACTTTATACTTACATGGTTTGAAAATCACTTTTCTCTAATTTTTCCATTGACATATTGACACCAGATATCTATATATATATATATATATATATATATATATATATATATATATATATATATATATATATATATATATATATATATATATACAACAACAAACAGTCTTATTTTACATTTCCGACACCAATAATGCATAATGTAAATATGACAAGCTTCAAAAGATTTTTAAAAAAATTTAAAATAAATAAAATTGTTTGTATTATATTTATTTAAAAAATATGATTGGTTAGGTTCTGTGCAATAATTTAAAGAGCAATGTCTTTTCATTTACAATGTGACTCCTGCTACGGAATTAATTACTGTCTGGAGAGAGAGAGTGAAGAAACATAACCAATTTATTCACATGTGCATGAAACGTTTTTGTAACAGGGTCTAAATCGGTTGCAGTTTCAAGGACTAAACTCGTCTAGTCTTTTAGATAAAAACATGATTCAAGTTCATGACCACATGTACGGATGAGGTTTTTAGCATGGCTACATTCCACAGACGGGATTCATTACTGTAGAACCGCAACATGTGTTTAGTGATATAATTATTATAACTTGTAATTTAACGAACAGTTATGTGTTGCAGAAAAATGTAACTTTTACAATAGTTGTGAGCGGTACTGTAAAAACGCATTTATTTTTTAAAACGCCATTTGTTTGACCTTGAAAAAATGTAAATGGTCTTTTCATAATAATAAATATATGTCTTACGAGTCCTTAGTTGATAAATAACGAAAAAATTGATTCATTAACATTTTAAAGATATGAATTTAAAAAGACAATCTTTATAAAGTACGTTTTCTTCCAGACACTTTTCTAAGCTAACATTAGTATAGGAAAGGTAACCCCCACCACTAAAGTATTTAGTATTAGACCTCCCACCAAATATTAATTTATAAATATGAGTACTTGAAGCTAAGTAGTCATTTGTTAACAGTCTGCTGAGAAGGTAACATGTGCGTTGATGAACGCTCGTCAATAATTGAAACAATGAACAGTATTAATAAAGATTAACGTATCACCGAAAAGTGACTTTTTCATAAGTGCATTTTATAGTTCCAAAACAATCATATCCTGAATATCAGATTAACTCCAATACCTATAAATACACTTTTCTTAAAGTGCATTTAATAATAAATACACTTTTCAATAAAGTGATTTTAATACAAAGAATCGCATACTATCACCCAAATATTAAATGCATTTTCTCCCTAATTCTCCAGTATTAATTGGGGCCGCTAAATTCGTATTCCATTACACTCAGATCCAAATACTACTTTTACTACAAAAACTTAAACGCACTTTTAACTCAACTACCTCCCCTCACCCCCCTCATGACGTCACACACTCACACTAATACCACCCTCTCACGTCACACACACCTACGCACCCGCAATCACACACAATTTTAAATTTTTTAATTTTTAGCGGCCCCAATTTAATACTACTGAGGTTCGAGAAAGATCCGAAATAATACAATAGAGATGTTCAGTAACAATAATAAGCTGCGGCAAAGTGCCTTACTTCAATCGCTGAGCACGCAATTACGAAAGTTTGAAAGCCATAATGGGCTCCGTACAAGCACATTTAATAACAGAATAATTCGCACTGAATTTACACATAAATGAATTATAAGTACTTAAGTTTATGCAGCACTTACCCTCGTGAAGAAAGAAAGGGCAAAATTGAAGTGGTCGTAGATCTCGTAGCTGTAGAAGTCCTGGGTACCCAGTTTGTAGGAATCCTAGCCAGGCGAGGTCCAACTAGAACTTAAACGAGAAGTCAATAAGCTGCATTTAAAATCCTAAAGTCATTTATAACTATGGCGCGTAACGGCACAAAGGATCTTACAAAACGGCGATTGTAAATTAAAGTCAATAATCCGCAAATAACGTATATACTAACGCGTTCACACGAACACACATTAAGACGAGCAGTTTTAACACTTGTACGAGGTTTTCACGGTCAAAAACGGCACTTTGCACATGTGGTGCAACTTTACGCAACGAGGTACTTTACTAAGGCTTGTTAACCGTACGAAGGTTCAGAGACAACGGGCGACTAACTTACGGAAATGCGAGCTAAGGGAGGGGGATCAGAGAAGCCACAGAAATCAATACTCAAATCCATACATCGATTGGCAGATCAGACATCACGTGACCATTACTGTACAGGCCAGCTGAGCGTTTTGAATATAGGTCGCGGTAACACGTTCAAACTTCGAGCGCTGACTCGAACATACCGCCCACCAAAACGAATGTTTTTAATCCGCCAGGTGGGTAGAGGGCGAAGAACTATTTAAGCACCGGAAACCGAGGGTGCCGAAGAAATAGCAGGGGAACACGAAGGAAAGCGAAGAAAAACAAAAAAGGGGCAAGAGTGCCGAAGAAACCAAAGGTGAAACTCAATGCTGCAGCGGAAAACCAACAAGCTTGTGGACAGGTCGCTTCAGCTGGCCGTGCGAGGTTTTGACAGTAGCTACACGGGATACTTGGTCGTGTCCAGGATGTAGATGTATGATCCGACCCATAGGCCAATGAAGGGGGCTCGGATGCTCTCCAGTGATGAAGACGAGTTGATCCTCCTGAAGCGGTGAGGAGTTCTTGTGCCACTTGCGGCGTTGAATCTGCGAATGCAGGTACTGAGTAGACCAAGTCTTCCAGAAACGGTTGGTCATTTGCTGAATCATGGACCAACGAGATTTAAGAGGCGGTTCGGGGTAACATCTCTCCGGAAGTGCAAGGAGCGGACGTCCAATAAGAAAATGTCCGGGAGTGAGGAAAGACGATCCTTCGCTGGGGTCAGGCGAAACCTCGAAAATAGGGCGACTGTTAAGAATAGCCTCTATCCGGGTAAACAACGTAGACAATTCCTCAGGGTTTAATACCGTATTACCAATCGTGCGGTGCATAAGTCCTTTAGCGGATTTGACGGCAGCCTCCCAAAGTCCGCCGAAATGGGGTGCGGCTGGAGGGTTGAAGTGCCATTCAATGCGTTGGTCGGCGAGTTTGCGCTTGATAAGCGATTTCGAGTGGTCAAGCAGTTGATAGACCTCACTCAGGCGGTTCGCGGCTCCAACAAAATTCGTGCCGTTGTCAGAATAAATATCAGAGGGTAGCCCTCGTCTTGACGTGAAACGGTGTAAAGCTGCGAGAAAGGCATCGGTGGATAGGTCGGATACCATCTCCAAGTGCACAGCCTTAGTAGCCATGCAGACAAATAGACAAAGATAAGCTTTTAAAAGCTTCGAGGTACGCAAATGATTTGCCTTTGTGTCAAAGGGTCCAGCGAAATCAATTCCCACCCTGCAGAAAGGCGGCGATGGAGTGACTCTAGATGATGGTAAAGCAGCCATCATAGGTGGACGAGGCTTAGATTGCAGACGGAAACACCGCATGCACGCATGAATGCGTTGTCGAAGTAAGGAGTGTAACGCAATAATCCAAAATTCGCCGTTAATCAGCGCTTGAGTGGTGCGCGGTCCGGCAAGGCTAACTTGTGGTAATGATCGCAGATCAAGTTGACGTACTGATGATGTTTAGGAAGCAGAAGGGGGTGCTTAGATTCATACGACATCTCAGAATGATTAAGTCTTCCGCCCACCCTGAGTAAGCCCTGGGCGTCGACAAATGGCGTTAGGCTGCGGAGCGGATCGATGATTTGAGCGCCACGACGGAGCCGTTGCAATGTTGCGCTGAAGGCCAGCTCTTGTATGAGCTTGACGCAGAGATCTCTGGCGTTACTTAACTCCTGCAACGAAGGCGTAGTAAATGAAGTTTTACTCAAGGCGACTTTGGCCTTGTAGCGGGTGTTATGACCGTGGTTAGTAGTCTGGCCTTTACGACGGCAATTATTCACAAACCGCAGGACGTAAGCGAAAACATGGTGAAGAGTAATTAAGTTCGAATGTCGTTCTATAGTTGTCAATAGTCGATTAGGCTCTTGAACGGCCGTACATAGCAGTCTAGGTTCAGATTTATGTTCGGTCTGGTCCGGGTTAAGGCCGGTCGGCTTAGACAAATGCCACGCAGTAGGACATTGTAGCGCCCATGGTGGGCCGTGCCACCACAGCGGATGTTCAGCAAGCTGGTTAGGTAGACACCCACGGGAAGCAACGTCCGCGGGGTTATCAGCAGTCGAGACATGGAACCAACGGTCCATGGAGGTATTTGAAACGATTTCAGTGACGCGGTTGGCAGTAAAAGTCTTCAATAAATAAGGCGGGGTGTTGATCCAATACAACACAATTTCAGAATCGGTAAAGAAAAACGTCTCGGAGTCAGACACAAAATTCAAAACGGGCTGAACGGACTTGTAGAGTTTGGCTAGCAAGACTGCGCCACAAAGCTCCATGCGAGGTATGGTGATCGGTTTAACTGGAGCTACCCTGCTCTTAGCCTTCAGAATGCTAACGGTAACGACTCCATTCCATTCGGTTCTCAAATATATAGCTGCTGCGTATCCAGCTTCGGAAGCATCGCAAAACCCTAACAGGTGATGCTTTTCAGCTCGTGTGCCAACGTGTCGAGGTATTTGGATAGAAGACAAACTGGCGAATTGAACAATGAAGCTGTCCCATTGATTTAGAAGCGCGGTTGGCAAAGGTTCATCCCATGATAACCTTTCGAGCCACAAACGTTTGAGAAAGCATTTGATCCAGAAAGTAATAGGCGTTAAGAAGCCAAGCGGGTCGAAAGTCCAAGCGACATAAGATAGTATGGTGCGTTTCGTAGGCACCGAAACGAAATTCTGACTCTGGTAGGAGAACGAGTCCGAGGTAGGATTCCATTGCAGTCCCAGTATTTTGATGGCGGTAGAATCGTCCTGGAACAGTAGCGGGTTCTCCAGATGAGCGGAAGGTAGCGTTGACAATAGTGCAGGATCACTTGATGACCATTTCCTGAGTTCCAGGCCGGCGAGTGCGAAAATGTTAATGAGCTGCTGTATCAATTCCTTGGCATCTTCGGGTGTATCGGCGCCAGTGACAACATCATCAACATAAGTCTGCTGAAGTATTGCTTGCGACGCGGCAGGGTATCGGCTACCTTCGTCCTTTACGAGTTGTTCAAGCGTCCGCAACGCTAAATACGCAGACGGGGTTAGTCCGTACGTGACAGTAGCTAACTCGTATTCCACAAGCGGAGATTGAGGCGTCGGTCGGTATAGTATGTGCTGGTGACAGCGATCAGCTGGGCGCACGGCAATTTGTCGGTACATCATTTTAAGATCAGCACAAACGGCGTGAACATACAGGCGAAAGGAAATGATGACGTTAGACAGGTCCTTCTGAAGTTTAGGACCGGAAAGCAATTGCTGATTTAAAGAATTCGCGTTACAATCAGGCGAGGATGCGTTGAATACTACTCGTAACTTAGTAGTAGAACTGGTGGTCTTAAAAACACAATGATGCGGGATCAAATAGTTAGAAGTATTAAGCGCGGGGTACATATGACCCAGAGTCATATATTCTGTCATGAATTGATGATATTGCCGAGCTACCTCCGGCTGACGACTTAAACGTCGTTCTAAAGCATGATAACTAGCGAGGACAACGTTGCGGTTTGACTTAAGTGCTACAGCGTCAGGTTTGAAGGGGAGGGCGACAACATATCTCCCGACTTCATCGCGTTCAGTAGTTGTAGTAAACAGGCTTTCACAAAGCTGTTCGTCAGGGCTCAAAGATTTAGCCTCAGTCACTTCTTCGACTTCCCAAAACCGTCGAATATTGTCATCAATAGACTGTAGCGAGGTAATGAACACTCTAGGTTGATGGGGCATACTATACGGTATGGATCCCATAATGACCCAACCTAAACGAGTGTTAAGCGCGGAGGGCTGGCCATGAATGATAGTGCAAGGCCCATTAGTGAGTATTTGGGTGAAAACATCTGCCCCTAGTATAATGTCAACACCGGCAGGCGAGTCGAAATGAGGGTCAGCTAAAGGTAGATGCTGGTATTGAGCACTTATTTGAGAGGCTAACCTAGTAGCCGGCAGCGGGTCAGTAATGTGGTTAAGCACGGCGGCTTCAGTAGTTAGCATTACACCAGGGTCATGCCTCGAGAATAAAATCAACGTAACGTACTCGTGGATATGTGTGGTCTTGGAGGCGACACCAATCAAAGACATATTTGAACTCCGAGTAGGTAGGCTCAACAGGACGCTTGCTTTCTTAGTAATGGCAGATATCTGACTGCCGGGGTCAATAATAGCTCTAAAGGAACGAGGTCGGCCAAATTGGTCCTGAATGATGACCTGCGCGGTGCCTAACAGAGCGAGAGGAGCTTCAATGTTACAAGAAAGAGCATGCGGTACCGATTGAGTAACGAGGTCAGGTCTAGCTGTTGAACGAGGGTGTCGCGGTGAAAATAGTCGTTGTTGTGCAGGAGAGTTGTTATGTAACAAAGTATGGTGTGCCTCGTTGCACTGCTTGCAGCGTTGGCTGGACTTACATTTAGCTCGGAAATGGGAGCCAAGACAATTGAAGCACCGTTGTAATTTCATGATGGCATCATGGCGTGCCACAGAAGTCAGTTCGAGAAAGGATTGACAGTCAATGATGCGATGTCCTTCTCCGCAATAATAACACATGCCTGCGTGTGTCGTAGAAACATGGGATTGATTCATGTGAAGCGGTGGTAATCGGTGACGGAATACTGACATCCTAGGAGTGTTCATAACAGGAGGTATATTTACGGGGCGCGGCCCGTTGAATGGCCGTGTAGGGCCTGACGCAGCACGTCTAGGCTCGTATACATATTGCGTAGCCTTAGGTGTAATAGAATTGTCGGGCGAAACCGAAGGCTGGACAATTGTACTATGTGCCGTGTTAAGGTTAGGTTCCAGTCGGTCAAAATTTAAATCACGGGCCCCTTGCGAATCAGACTCATTCACTGACGACACCAGTATGCGGGGTTGTTGAGCAGCTCTCGCGTTAGTAGAAGCGGCGGCAGGCGGTTGATCCAACAACTCTAGAGCCCTGGCCTGTTCCGTTATAAAATCATTCAACAGTTTGTACGTAGGCATACGATTTGTGCCTAGCCTCGTTTCAAAATTTAATCTAGTCTGGGGGTCCAAGTTATTAATGGACATCTGAAAAAGCAGGAAATCAGCCAAATCATCTAGCTGGATAACCTTCAACGCACACACAGCGTTTGAATGCGCGGTCAAGAAGCGGTTCAGTTCAGTTTGCGAAGCATTCTTAATTTGTTTAAAGTCTTGAATAATTTTAAAATAGTGGTCAGCCAAACGGCGTGGGTTAGCGTACCGATTGCGCAAAGCTCGATATGCAATGCTGTAATTTTGTTCAGATATTATCAAGCCTGTGACAATTGCTAAAGCGTCGCCTTTAAGTACAGATTTCAGATATTGGAATTTCTGTATATTACTAAGACTGTCGTTGCAATGGACCATTGAATCGTACATTGTTATAAAGTCCGTCCAGTCACTGTTGTTTCCTGAAAAAATAGGCAACGCAAGACTAGGGAGGTTAGGTGAACCTACAGCTGATTTGACGGGCGAGGTTGATGTCACCTCTGCCTTGATAAGGTTAGGGTATTTTGTTAACATGGGCAAATACACGTCCTGAAATTGTCTTTTGATATTAAACGCACTTTCAGCTAAACTTGCCACCTGGGTGGCGAACGTTTGTTCTAATATCTCATAAGTATCCACGAAATTGGCCTGAATGAGTCTTATTTCTCGAGCGATGCCTTCCGGCATCTCTTTATCGTCAAGAAGGGTTTGTACTTGTTCCAAATCATTTAATATATTTTTTAATTTAGCGAGGTAATATTCAGTATTAATTGCCATCATAAATAATTTAATAAAGTTCACAAATAAAACGCAACACAAATTAATTTCACAAATTTTTTTTAAATAGCGGTAAGTGGACTGTATAGTTTAATAAACGTAAAATATTTCCTCATCACAAAGCAAATCAAAATCAAGTGACGTATACCTATGACGTCACGTATGACTAACTTCCCGCGCGTGTAACTCGCACAAAGGAAATCAGAAATCAAAGGTTGCGCAACACTTGGTAAGATTGCATGAATCATATAAATCAAATGAATTTGAATTTAATCTATCCGGCCCGGAGGACCAAATGAAGCGACTGGCGCTTAGCTAAAATGAGAAGAAAGCGAGGTTCGAGAAAGATCCGAAATAATACAATAGAGATGTTCAGTAACAATAATAAGCTGCGGCAAAGTGCCTTACTTCAATCGCTGAGCACGCAATTACGAAAGTTTGAAAGCCATAATGGGCTCCGTACAAGCACATTTAATAACAGAATAATTCGCACTGAATTTACACATAAATGAATTATAAGTACTTAAGCTTATGCAGCACTTACCCTCGTGAAGAAAGAAAGGGCAAAATTGAAGTGGTCGTAGATCTCGTAGCTGTAGAAGTCCTGGGTACCCAGTTTGTAGGAATCCTAGCCAGGCGAGGTCCAACTAGAACTTAAACGAGAAGTCAATAAGCTGCATTTAAAATCCTAAAGTCATTTATAACTATGGCGTGTAACGGCACAAAGGATCTTACAAAACGGCGATTGTAAATTAAAGTCAATAATCCGCAAATAACGTATATACTAACGCGTTCACACGAACACACATTAAGACGAACAGTTTTAACACTTGTACGAGGTTTTCACGGTCAAAAACGGCACTTTGCACATGTGGTGCAACTTTACGCAACGAGGTACTTTACTAAGGCTTGTTAACCGTACGAAGGTTCAGAGACAACGGGCGACTAACTTACGGAAATGCGAGCTAAGGGAGGGGGATCAGAGAAGCCACAGAAATCAATACTCAAATCCATACATCGATTGGCAGATCAGACATCACGTGACCATTACTGTACAGGCCAGCTGAGCGTTTTGAATATAGGTCGCGGTAACACGTTCAAACTTCGAGCGCTGACTCGAACATTGATTAAGAGTAAGATTAAGAGTTGATGCTACTTTTTATAAATGACATTTTCCTTTGTTGAACATTCTGTCTGTTGAACAAAATATTAGTGCAGGACAGTCCAAAAAACAGTATTCACGTTCAACAGGGGTTGTCTTTCTTTCACAAGTGGTAGATCGTACGATTTTGCAAATGTTAAATTCCATGCCATTCGTACAGAGTCTCATAATTCTATTCTTACACATTCCTACAACCACTTTTTCTAAACCTCAACCTTATAGTTTTAGTAAGATGTTTGTGGAGTTGGGCTGTGATTCAAATATACCATTCTAGTAGTACCCAAAGCAAGAAAACAAAACTTTTGTCACCTGAAAACTAAAATATTAACAGAGAACATATTGATCTGTAATAGCAAATACGAGTTCAAACATTAAAAATATGCATCACAGAAAATATAAAACACAGCTTACTTTGGATGTTATTCTATAACTTATGAATACTAATACCAATGCGAATAGCTTATGGAAACTACAGTAATATGTCGAAGATTTTAGCAAGCTTTTATCACATTGACAAAAAATAAATATTGATTAATATTAATATTAACAATACTAATAGTTAATTAAAGTATTGTTACCATGTCAATGAACTGAGATAGTAGTGAGAATTCTCTATTTACCCCTAATTACACATTCATATGATCACTTCTGTCTGCCCTTCACAGGGAAAGTTGCCAATACTAGACTGCACAGAGCATACCTCACAACTGCCAACGCTAGTAAGGGGAAATAACAAATTACTAACACAGAGCAGATAAATTTGTGCATATAGATATTAATTTTAAAATTGACTTGTTTATTTCCAGAAAACTGTACAAACCCGGAGCTTCACAAGTTTGGACAATGACTCTGAAAGATGCTTTGGGAAAATCTATTGTTGATCCCGGTTCATTTATGAGATATTTTAAAGTCTTATATGATTGGTTTGTAGAAGAAAATAAAAGAAATGGAGAATATATTGGTTGGACATAAAAATTTTTGTGTAAATTAATAATTTGTAACATAATAATTAATAGGGTTATTTTAATTAAGATATGAGATAAAGTACGTTCTATACAGAAGTAAATTACAAAAAATTTGAAGACCTTTAAGTTATAGAATGATGTTTATATAGGATGTATGATGTGTATATATATATATATATATATATATATATATATATATATATATATATGTGTATATATATATATATATATATATATATATATATATATATATATATATATATATATATATATATACTTATATACTTATATATATATATATATATATATATATATATATATATATATATATATATATATTTATATATATATATATACACATATATATGAAGTTGATATATTACTATTGTAAATACTTTTATCCACCACTAAGTGCAATAATTTTATCTTGTTGTGATGAGGCACCTTTCGGTTACTTGACCATTGTCGAATCACTGATTATTTTTCTGGTGTAGATGTTAATCTAAAAAAATATCAAGATATATTTATATATATATATATATATATATATATATATATATATAGATAGATTTTTTGGACTAGGAGACTGACAGACTTACCTTGGTAATAGTCCACTCTGTAAAATAAACATATATTTAATCTTTCCATTTTCATATTCCTTCACTATTCATTGTATATGTGTTCTTTCCTCCTTTCCTATCTCATATATATATATATATATATATATATATATATATATATATATATATATATATATATATATATATAACGAATAGTTATTATCTGGAATACATCCGTTCATTCTGCTCTGGATCATTTGACTTGCTCTTTAACTGTTGTTGGGTTCACCTTGTCAATGCTAGATGAGATTCTAGCGAAACGTCGGAACTGTGATTTTATGCACTGCAGAATGAATGGATGTACTCCAGATAATAACTATTGCTCATATTTTTCCATCCGTGAAGGAATATGTATCTGCATAATGTATATATATATATATATATATATATATATATATATATATATATATATATATATATATATATATATATAAATTATTGTTTCACATGTTTTTTCTAGTACAAAACAGAAACATTTGGTTTATTCTCTTTTGTTAGTTACATGTTTTCCAATAATTTCACAAAATAATCTAATTTGCTGACAATTTTGATGACAAAATTGCCCTGAATATAGCTGTTCATTAAAATATTACTCTTAAAAAAACTAATATTGGAAATATTGCTTCTTAATTAATTCTTAATTTGGAAATATCGCTTGCAATGTTTTTGGAACAAGTGATTCACTTATTTTAAAATGATTTATTTTGTCAATATTTAATCATGTTATTATTTTTATTTTTCTAGATGCTCTCAGTAGAATATTTTAACTTTTCTCAAAACCTGTTTACAACTGGGCTTTATAAATATTTTGTATTATTGTGTTTGAATTAGATTTTACTATTATTTTCAAAAACTGTATAATGAACTTCTAGATATCACTATTACAATAGTTTTTGGACATTTAGAAATGTCTTCACTTAGAATTATTTAGCAAGGTAACTTTAATACTGCTGTATTTTCTTCTTAAATATTGTAAATGGGGATTTGTTTTTGTTTTCTTGATAAATAAATTTTGAAATTATATTATATTAAAAACTTTCATCTGTCTCTTTTTTATTTCTTACCTTTTAGCTGTTTCTAGTAAATCCTTGTTTTTGGTAGTAGACAAGTTTAATCATTTCATATACTTATATTTGTAAAATATTCTATATTAATTGTGTTTTGTTACAAAACATGACAGCTTGAAATTATATTAAGGGCGCTCAACACTAATGGAATAATACTGACCTTGTTTTTTTTACAACGGGAAATACTTTATGCACATAGTGTGGGACTCCTCTCGATATTGCACTAGGCTCTACTTGAGAGTATACTTACTAAAACCCGTCTTTTCCAGGCAGAGATTCCACCCTGGGACCGCCGAGGCATTACTTCGAGGTGGTGCCTTTTATCTAGTGACCTCTATCATGGATCTAACTATCCCTCTTCTTTTTTACAGCGTAGGATGGTTTCGATGTACAATTCTACAGTCCTCCAATTGTCTTCAGATGCAAGCATCATCTGCACGATATTCTCTGGGGAGAGACCCGCGGTACGTGTTATCAACCGGATCCTCTGGTCTGCGAATCTGCCACACTCAAAAAATGTGTGTCTTGCGTCATCAATACAGTCGTTACACACCCGGCAGTACTTTGATAAGACTTTTCCCATCCTATAAAGATATGCACGGAAATAGGTGTGGCCTGTCAGAAATTGTGTCATGAAAAAACTAACTTCTCCATGTTTGTGTTCTGTCCACTCCTTCACGTTGTTAATCAGGATGAACGTCCATCTCCCTGTTGGTTCAGTATTCCATCGCTACTGCCACTCAGCCATGGTTTTGGCCCTAGCTCTCTTCGCTACCTCCACTTTACCTACATCCTTGCTGGAGGTACAGGCAAGTTTCCTCTCTTGAGCCAATAAGTCAATTGGCACAATACCTGCCACCACCAACACTGCAGCCAACGAAACAGTACGGTAGCCACTCACAATTCTTAACGCCCCCATTCTCTGTACTGAGTTTAATCTGACACAATTTCAACGTGTTTTAACAGCATTTGCCCAGACTTCAGGGCCGTACAGCAAGACAGATTGCACTGCAGACCACAGGAGCCGGCGCCTGCTTGCACTTGGCCACCGACATTGGCCATTAATCTCGCGAGTGACAAGGTCGCCACCGCAGCCTTGTCACAGGTCATACAAACATGTTCTCCGTACGTAAGCTTGTTGTCCATTACTACTCCAAGATATTTGGCCGTTCTCCTAGTGTAGATAGTCTCCTCTCCCACTAGCATTGGAACTACAATCGGCAACCTCAATCTTGTCAGCAGCACCATCTCCGTCTTGGAAACTGCTAACTCCAATTCGTTCTTCTCCATCCATCGGTTAATCCTTCGCATGACTTGGTTCAGCCGCACGTGCGCCAACTCGGTGCTACGGGCTGTAATGTCAGCCGCAACGTTGTCAGCGTAGCCCACCAGATATAAGTTGTCTGGCATTTCTAATCTAAGCAGGCCATCATATGCTACGTTCCACAGGTCTGGTCCCAATATTGACCCTTGAGCTGCCCCAGCTGTAATTTCCTTTGTCCACTGTCTTCCCTCGGCCATCCAAGTCAGCCGGCGATCTCTCAGGTAATCTCTGATAACAGTCAGTAGATATTGTGTAGCAATGAACTTTTGCTCTAGGGCCTTAATTATAGCTGACCAACGGACTGAGTTGAAAGCAATTTTGACATCTAGTGTCACCAGCAAGACAATAGGTCTGGCCCCATGACACACTCAATCTCCCATTTCCCTAGCCTCTATCACCTGTTTTATCGCCGTTATTGTCGAATGGCCCTCCCGAAACCCATGTTGATTTATGGTAAGATCTCCTGCTGCTTCTATTGCGTTTCTCAGCCTCGGTTTTATCAGCTTTTCAATTACTTTCCCTGTCGTGTCCAGCATGCATAAGGGTCTGTATGATGACGGAGACTCGGGAGATCCCTTTCCCTTTATTAATCAGCACCAGCTGCGCCACTTTCCAGGGAGAAGAAAATATGCCCACCTTCAAACAAACATTGAACATATCCAGTAAAAGATATGGTTGGGTTCGGGCGTCAATCTTTAATACCTCCGATGGGACCCCGTTCAGTCCTGGGGCATTTCCATTTTTTAAAGACATTACTGCCGTCGACAATCCTGCTTCAGTGAACAAAGGAATATCAATATTCGCACATGGTGCTCCAAGTGGGTATGTACGTTGGTGATCAGGAAAAAGTGCATCTACCATTCTTCTCATAGTGCCGGCACTCAATGCCTGGTCAGAGCATCCACTACTCAGCTTGCGTGTAACCAACTTATAGCCCATACCCCAGAGGTCTTCATTAATTTCTTGGCAGAGGGATTTCCAGCACCGTTCCTTGCTTAGCTTGATTGCTTTAGTTAAAGCTTTTTTTGCTTCTTTGTACTCTAAGGATAGAGCCACTGCATTAACCCCGCTACGAGCTCTCTGTGCCTTCCGTCTGAGTTGAAGACATATCCGTCTAAGGTAGGCTATATCGTCGCTCCACCAATAAACCTGCTGTCTTGCAATGTGAATGCTCTTTCTGGGCATTGCCATTTCGCAGGCCTGTCGTATAATGCTCGTTACGTGTTTAACGGCAGTTTCTACGTCTCTTACATTAGGTGAATCTGGGTAGCAGACCGGATCACAATGCACCATAAATTTTAACGTCTCAACCAACATGTCTCTATCCATTTCCCCTACATTCCTCCTTGGCTGGCATCGGTTCCTGAAGTGAGGTGTGACATTCCTTTCTTCAATATCAAAAGCTATATAATCATGGTCGCTCCCCGTATAGTCTGGGAGAACTCACCAGTTTCCACATCCCCGTTCCAGTTCTTCAGATACCATCATCACATCCGGAATTGAGTACCCATAACCTGGTCGATGGTACGTTGGTGCTGCCTATATTTAAGATCCTAAGCCCCAGTCTAGCTGTCATTTCCAACAGAAGTTGGCCTTTTCTATTTGTACGCAGCATTCCCCATTCTACCGCCATGGTGTTGAAATCAACAGCTATTACAATTCGTCCACCAAGTTCTCTCACTGAGTCCTCCATGCTGTCCAGTTTCTCCTGATAAATCCGGATACCCTCATTTGGAGAGAAGTAGCAACTGATGAATCTCAAGTTCCCGCTTCTAATCCGCTTCTTATCAATTTGGGCTATAAAAAAAATCCTTAAATATTGTAAATGGAAATTTGTTTTTTGTTTTCTTGAGAAATAAATTTTGAAATTATATTGTATTAAAAATTAACTTCTATCTTTTTAACTAATTTATAAGTTAATTTCGTTTCTAGTTAATTTCTGTTTGTCCTATTGGACAAATTTAATCGTTTATAGATTCATATTTGTAAAATAATCTATATACATCCGGTTTGGTTTTCATAATGTGACAAATTGAAAATACAGTATATTAACACATGTGTCAACATTGATTGAACATTTTTGGCCAGTTTGTTCAAGCTATCAGAAAAATGTGTGATTAAAATAAAATTTTCTTGGCAACATCTACATTGTTTCTTCATACGGTTTTAGGAATAGAACCTATGGATAGAGTTTGTCCCCCAGGAAATTTCGTTAATTAAATGCCAAGAAAGCTTAGTTTATGATATTGTAGTATAAACAATTACAAACTTTATCATAAATAGTTTTAAATTGAGGCATGTCAAATTAAAACTATTACTCAATTGTTTTCTAATTTTATGTTAGAAGGGATAATACAGGTATTGTAGAGATGTTAAAAAAGTAAAATTAAATTGAAAATATGTTTATTTCATAAGGTATTAATTGAGATTAGTTAATTTTCATATTATGAAAATGAGTTGGTGGTAAGTAAAGCCCTCAAGCTAACTTTAAACAATCTTCTGTTGTGTTTTAATAGGTGTAAAGTTAGCAGGCCTCCTATTGATGCACATTAAGAAACACTATATCTGCTAACACCTATCACCTCTCTACAGGCAGCAACATAAGCAATTTTCTGGAGAAAGAAATAATTCATGGAGCGATTGACAAGAGAAAATACCTAGTCCATCCGCTTTTCTCAGGGCATTGATAACCAGCTCTGCAATCTATTTTGGAATGCTGGAGGGCTTAGATCTTGTAAGTTCACAGAATTCAAGATTCTTTTAGATAGTTCTACCCACCCGACATAGATATACCCAACATTTCCCAAGAGCAGATGAGTTTTAATAAAATTAATAGTTTTACTACTATGTTTTTCAAAGATCTCGAAAAATTGCCTCTGGGATATTTGTAAGAGTGAACAACAGAATAGCCAGCATGTTCTACATTTTGCATGGAAGATCACGACAAACCTGAAGCTGTATGGATCAAAGTCAGAGGAGTGCACATTAAAGTTATTGCCATCTACAATCCACCTAACTATAGACCACTCCCGCTTCGCTACATTAGTCTGTGCCGGGCTAGCAGCCTTTGAAGTTGGAGCTCCCCATTGCGGTTACCGTCAGTTTCGAAATTCGTGCTGTGATTTGTGTTGTAATTCGTTTTTTTAAATGCAAAACGGATTTCACCTATTGACATTTATTGTCAGTTAATCGAAGGTTAGGGGGGAAAGTGCTCAACATGTTCGTAAATGGTGTAGAGAATTCAGGGAAGACAGCACCAAAATTCATGATTAAGACCGGAGCAGAAGGCCTTCCGTTTCAGACGGAATTTTTGATAAAGTTGAAAGAATATTGTTTGAAGATCAGAGGATTGAAATAAACAAACTTGCTTTGTGTATTCCTGAGACTTCCAACACCACAATTCATAAAATTTTAACCAAAAAATTAGCCTATCACAAAGTTTGTATGCGCAGGTTACCACAAATGTTTACAGAAAACCACAAACAGCACATTTCGAGTGTGCCCAGCAGTTTTTGCAACAATGTGAAGGCAACAAAGATAAATTCTTTGATTCCATTGTTACAAGCGATGAAACATGGGCGTTTCACTTTAACCACGAAACCAAGCAACAATCCCGTGAATGGTGTCACTCAACTTCGCCAAAGCCGAAGAAGTTTAAACAAACACAGTCTGCTGAGAAAGTCATGGCAACTGTATTTTGGGACAGGAAGGGCCTGCTTTTAATCGACCTCAAGGGACAACAGTTAAATCTGACAGATATTGCAACACATTAAGAAAACTGAGATTTGCGATCCAGAACTGCCGGGGAGGAAGATTGTCCAGTGGTTTATCCATGACAACGCTTTATATGACAAGAGCGTAAGTTTTAAGCTTTAAAATGATGTATTACATTAAGCACAAAAATAAAGCTTTCTATGTTTAAAAATTATGGGAACCCTATTTTATGAATAACTCTCGTATTTGTTTTTCCAGGTTATGCAGTCAGGGCAGATATGATAATAGATGAATTTGAAGACCCACCTGTCACTGAGTTTGAATGTACAATACAGAATATATGGAATCAGTTTCTACCTTTCTAAGAACAATATTTTTTCTACACTTGAATTGGATATAGAAAGTTGTTTGGGGAAAAGTTAACATCAAAAACCGTACCAATTCCTCATGTTCTTCTATGTAAGTTCCTTACTTTAGTTAAATAAGTACATTTTATTTGAAAGAGATATTTATTGGCTTAGTTAGTTAAATATATTTTTAGGAGAGGGGGAATTTTACTTGGTACTCAGCAAGTATGCACCAGTCGCCATCATGGTGTGGATGAATGCACAGAGAGCATTTGCCGTTGAGTCAAATGCTCTTTGTAGCAATGAGTCAGTTCCTTCCCAGCATGTATTTAGAATATCTTCTCATGAGTCAGGATGATATCATTTCCTTTGATTTTGTGCTGAGGATTGCTTTCTCCTCCTTGAACTTTGGATAGCTAAAGTGAGCAAGCAAGACGTTCTCCAGTACAACCTGGGCACTTTGCAATATTATTGCTATCTTTTCTTATGTGGACTTTACTAGCACACTATCCTAATCCATAAAGAGCTTATGTGTCTGAAGTGTTGACCTTTGCAGTATCAACGAGGATTAGGGTCTGACAGAAAGTAGTTGAAATCCTACTTACTTACTAGCCAACGCCTACCCTTGGCAGTTGAGCCATTTGGGGACGCGCTGACCAGTAGAGATGGGTATCCCTGAAGATGGGACTGTTGTAATCCTGGGCCCAGTCCAGGGCTGTGCAATCATTAAGGTGTTCGGCATTCATAAGTTCACCACCACACAGCAGACACTTCGGGGTAGGTAGCACATGAATGCAGTGGAGGTGCGCAGCAACGTAATCATGACCGGTCTTCAATCTGAAAGCTGCAATGCTAACAGATCAGGGCAAGTTTTGGTCAATTGGTCTACCCTTCACAAGACTTTCCCACCGTTTTCCTGCTGAGAGCTCTCTCAATCGACCTTGATTCCATTTTTTAGTGGACATCTTTATTAGGGACCTGGAGGAATGTAGTGAACTCAGATGATCGAGCTGGGGGAGGCTTGTTCCCTGCTTGGCTAGTTGATCAGCCTTTTCATTGCCAGTGATGTTTTCATGGCTCGGGATCCACTGGAAATTAAATACCCACCCGGCATTTATGAAAGCATTTATTTTTCTTCTACATTCTATTGTTCTACTGCAGTCGGAGAGATTCATGATGGCGGTCTTAGAGTCTACAAGGAAAACGGGCTTATAGTAGTTGAAATCCTGGATATAGATACTCTGGGGCTAAATAATTTCCTAAAAATATAGAGTATAAATGTTTTTAGATGTCCCTGACTTTTTTCTGTCCTAATTATCCAAACATCATCCGTTACACCTTATGATGCTTTTCTTATTATTTCATCCTAATGGACGTACAAAAGTTCTCTTTGAAAAGTTTAATGTGTTCTGGTGCACAACAGAAACTTTGACCTACTTAAAGAAGTCGTCCTTAGCAGTAAATAGAACTGCTTTGAATTACTCTCATATATTCTGAAACTTCATCATGGAAGAAACAGGATCTGCTGCACACCCAGTCATCCCCTTCTGTGTCAAAAATGGTAATACTTTAGACAGATTTTTGCTTTCTTCTGCAAATAAAACTATTAAAAACTTCCATGTTAGTTGAGCTGCTGTTGCTAACACGTTTTTCTGATCAATATCTGTTTCACTAGGTATGTTTGGTGAAGCCAGATTGAGCCTCTTTCTTTCAAACCGATTTTATATTTTGGTTACATTTAGCTATCAGTAGAGAACTTTTATTATTGAACACAGAGATTGTTAGACTTTTTTTTAATGTGTATTTATGAATGAGGATGTGTATTTTGTGGAAGTTAGTGTTGTCAGTGGTGTTATTTTAGACTGGGGTAACATGAGGGATGCCAAACTCCTCTTTGTAGATACAGCTAGTCAGCCCCTCTTGTTTCAAAGTATTTTTATACTAGTTGTTATAATAAGTTGTGTTTGTACCAAATCCATTATTAATATTATTCTAATCATATTAAAAAACACTCTTTGCACATAATATTCTGCATTTAAATAAAGTTGAATTGCTAATTTAGTGACATTATTAACTGAGTTAAATGTAATAAAAGATCCAACCAAATACAGTCGGCGCCGCTTATTGTGATCATATTTGTCAGAAGCATATTTGATAACAATAACCGAACGCTTAGTCACGTTGTGGTCTACAGCCGTACTGCATTAAACTCACTGTATTATTGTCACAACTGTTTGTTCTGAACGATATGTAAGCCTATCATTACATCAAGTCATTCTAATTCTGTAACACTGTAATTAAACTGTACTTACCAAATTTTGATGCTATTCTGGACAGTTTTGTGTACAGTAGTAGAATTTCTGTAATTTAGTTTTCTATTTGTTAAAATTAGTGGGCATATTTCATGTCAGTTTATTTTATTCCACTGTAGATTTTTTTTAAACACTGAGTCTAGCATAATTGAAAAAAAATACAGTATATAGAACTACGTAAAACACTTGATCAAAACATTTTAACACTTAAAACTTCTTTATAAAACACTTCAATCTTATTTACACTTCAAATTTACATTTACTTTATCTTGAAGAATTCCTCTATATGTGACTGTCTGTAGTCTTCTCGTAAAATATTGTTTATAAATTGTTCATATTCATAATGTTTGTTGAAATTTTCTGCTTTTTGTTGAACAAACTGCCTTAGAATCTCAAGAGCTTGGTGAACTTCCTGCTTAGATCTTTGCGGTACACATTTATCATTTTTGTCATCATCGGTGCCTTCTTCTTCTTCAGTAACTTTTGATGTTGAAGCAACTACCTCAAAAATATCGTCTTCAGTCATTTCCGCTGCTGTTTCAATACTATCGTCAACTTCCATCCACTCAGTATATTCTTTTAAGGACAAATCGAAAGGCTTCAAGTTCTCTTCAGAGTCTTCCTCAGATGTAGCTTGCTCTTGATTTTCTTCAACAAAAAAACCACCTTTTCTAAAGCAATTTTTCACAGTTTTTTCAGAAACTTCATTCCAAGATTTTACTATCAGATGAATAGCATCGAGTAAAGAAGTTTTTTTAGCCAATTCATTTGAGGTAAGGGTTTGAAATTCATCCATATTTTCTATAATTCTAGCACGCATCTCTCATCGATAAAAACTTATGAGATTTTTAATTAGGCCTTGATCACATGGCTGAATAATTGATGTAGTATTGGCCGGAAGGTAAATCACTTTGATGTGTTTTAGCGTAGTGCTTATGTCATTATGTGCAGTGCATTTGTCTAGTAGAAGGACAATGTTGCGTTTGAGGCTGGTATCCCAATTAGTCAGCCATTCATTAAAAATTTTTGATGTCATCCAAGCATTGGAGTTTGAATGATATTTAATCGGTAGCTTTTTGATACCTTGAAAACAACGTGGATTTTTAGATTTACCGATAATTAAGAGTTTTTCTTTATGACCAACCATGTTAACACAACACAACACAGTTATTCTTTGTTTACATATTTTACTGCCGTTAGCAATTTCATTTTTAAATAAGTAAGTATGTTCGGGTAAAACACGATAATAAAGTCCTGTTTCATCTGCATTGTATATGCAGCTAGGAGAATACTCGGCAAAAATCTTTGGCCATTCGTATTGTAACCACTCCTCAGCTCCAACAAAATCAGCATTTCTTTTTTCACCACACGTTTTCTTGTAAACAATGTTTTCCCTTTTCTTCCATAGATTGAACCATCCATCTGTGGCTTTAAAATCCTGTTTTCCTATTTTTTTGGCAAGATCCTCAGCTTTTAGACGCATTAGTAGGCCGTCAACTCGAGCATCTTTTTTGCGAACATTTTTAAACCATAATTTCAAAGCTGATTCCACTTGCGGATCCTTTCCAGAACGATGTCTTTTGTTGTCAACATTTGCATTACACTTTGATAATGACAAGATTTTTTCTTTGTTGTTCAATATTTTACATAAGAGAAGTTGAGAAACGCCAAGTTGAGAAGCAGCGTTTCTTTGACTCATTTTTGGTAATTTACTGTACCTATCTAGAATATCAAGTTTTTGTTGAAGACTTAAATCGCGTCGTTTCTTTTGAGATTCAGACATCTTGCTATACTGTCCTTTGAAACTTCAAGTGACACTAAACTCTACAAAACAAACGAAACAGATCTTTAAAAATTAAGTTATGTAAAATCACACTGAAATACTGTAATAAACGTTCATAAAAATTCACTGTTAAAAAATACAGTAGGACTGTACTGTAAATGGTTCAGTAGTAACATCAACTAATGTTAACAAACAACTAAAGTCGACTCAAGCGAGGCTAGGGTGTTTGCGTAAACAAAGAGTAAGGGAGACATTCTGAGTGCTAACAGTGCTAAGTGCTGAAACCGTTATAAAGTATTTCTGTCATTCTAAAAATAAACATTCTATGAATTGGGCGTCATTGTGTGTTGCACGTGCTGTTTACACTACTTTGTAGACATTTTTACTTGGTCTATGCTAGTATACGTTGACGCATATGATTTTGAATGGCAAATTAAATGATAATAATAAGCGAACAGATGATTACAATAAGCGGCCTAATTACAATGTATTAATATACGTCTGTCTTTGTTTTTCAATGAAACGATAACAATAACCGAATGATAACATTAACCGTGATCACAATAAGCAGCGCCGACTGTAGTTGGACAATGGCAACATTATTGTCATTTTACAAAACAGACTTACTACAAAAGACTATTATACTTTAAAAGCAATGATTTCATAGACACCCATAGACCCCACAAATAAAAAATAACATAAACAAATACACACACATAATAAACAAAGAACAAAAACCACACCTTGCACAAATTAAACCACAAGCACCAACACTCAACATCACCTAAAATACACAAAAAAGATATACCCACTAATAAATAACACATCAGCATCCTCACACAAAATCACGAAACACCTCAACAAAATAATAAGGAAAAACATCACATTTCATAGTCACACTGGCGTAAAAAACCAACATAGATCAATTTAGGCTTTATGCTTTCTTTCTCAGGTATTAATGATCATAAATATATTTTTATAAGGTCTATGTGTTTACATAGGTTGATATTTTTTGAAAATCTTGACATATAATTTCATAAGCCGAATTTTGAGAAAAAGATTGGGGGAGCTTGGAAGGTCGTGTAGAGCTGGGAGATATCTCAAATTCAAGATATTGACATGAAAGAGCGGGGAAAATATAGGTTTTTCTCAATTTAAAACATTTATAGGTTACAGTTTTTTGTATTAAGTAGGCAAAAAAAAACCACTACATACTGATTTATTTAGCAGACGCGTTTCGCACTAGTTCAGCACATTATTCAATGATCTGAATCACTGACAAGACTGTTGCTCAGGTATGTTGTGTTGGTGTGAGTCAGACTAACACCATTGTAAGTAACAAAAAAGCCATACTTATCACAATATAAATTAAAAAAATACAAAACATTCTATATGGTGAGATGAAGAAGGTGGCAGATTGGTTCATTGCAATTCACACTCACTTATATGTACACACACACACACACACACACACACACAATTAAATAAGGCCTTTTAATTAATGAAATTTTTACTTATTTTTCAACTATTATCTACAACCTTTCATTGAGTTCCAAATTTTTGAAGCTACATGTATTGCAGCTGGAGAGTAAGATCCAAATAATTCTACTGGAAAACCACTAAATGACTGTGATATTTATGGGAGTAAGAAAGCTGGAAATGTATTGACGTGAGTTTTATTTATATATAATTAGTAGGGAGAAATTTGTTTGAAAATAATTTTTAATTTGTTTAAAGCTCTCTTTAAATTTAAACTTTTAAATAGATTTTTTCTGGGATTTATGTATATTTTATAGCTAAAAAAATTAAATAGAATTTTAGTTAAAATGAATTTGGAAACATTCCCCTAGGTGTAGCATAGGGTTAGATAAACAAGCTTCAACATCTTGATGAGAATGTAACAAATATCTAAATTAAACAGGCTATGTAACACACAGAATGTAAAAACAAAGTCAAGTCGCCCTTGGAGGATCAACAGGTTGTCAAAAAAATGTTCAACATTCCAAACCAAAAGTCATTCAAGACTTTTTTTGCTTCTCGATGTTATGCATATTATATAGATAAAATGCATCTATCTTTATCATTTGTGAACATGGTCCTGGTTGAACACTATTGTTGGCCATTTTACGGTTTTCCTCTCACAAGTGTATTAAGGTAGCATATGGTTCATTCTATTAACTGATTGCATTATAAAATGCAATTGGTTTAGTCTGTTACTTGTGTGATGTCATTTTCAAACTTAATTGACATGTACACTGCTTACCTGCTTAAATCCCATATGCTTTCCTATGCATTTGCCAACCGTTGCACACTCACACAGAACAAATACTTTAACCTCTTTTAGCACTGCTAAATTCACAGTTTCCAGATTATAATTTATGTCAGCTTTTTGCATTCAAGTAAATAGAGTTTTTGAAAAGCTTTGAAGAAAAACTATCATAAACTACCACTACGTTTCCTGAAATTCAAATCTTCCACTCCAACTTTAGCAACATAACCTTTGTAACTGTAAATATTTTATATGATAATTCCTGAGGAATTAAGGCTGATGTTTAATATTGCAGTAATTGTTACATAATAAGATGATTGACCTGCAATGTCTAGTTTAATTGAAATATAAATGTTATGTGTTCGTTAAATAATTTAAGGCACAAATTTTAATTTAAACAAATCAAACTTTACTTTATTAAAATAATAATATTTGTGTGATATCACAAACAAATCATATTAAAGAAATACTACGCTACTTACAGACCTTACAAATTTTACAGATTAATTTTTATTTTGAGCTTTACATGCTACAAAATCTATGGCTGAGATCTGGCCCCTTTTTCGAGATTGCTTTGCGTATTCAATTTACATTTAAATTTATGATTTCAACTTATAAAAATCTACTACATGATACAAAGGAATTTACATTTACTCCACTATTACAAAAAGGAAAATAGCATTATCATGCCTTTAAAATTTTGAATGATTAATGTTTGAAAGTTAAATTTTGCAATTTTGTTCACTAAACTTTTTAAATTTTATGATTTAGCTGTGTCGTTACAAACTGGCGTAGCCAAGCCGTTTTGTTCTTAGATATCTGCATTCCGCATTTAATGTTGGCTCGCTCGTAATTTTGAATCTGGTTCCGGAGTTGTACCGTAACATAGCATTTCTTCTATAAAACAAAAAAATAAATATAGTATACTGTTACATGTTTTAAAAATAAAAGCTTCCCCTCGCTCTTCAGTCTTAAAATGTGTCCAGTTGATCACATAGTTAAAATCGGAAAGAGACGGAGCTGTGGTTACTTCCCGAGCATCTTAATTTCCGTGCACCGTTCTGCGCATATTACAGTTCCAAAATTTCAACCTAGAGGTCAGGCTCGCCCATAGATTTAAAATATACAATTTACAATTTTTAAAAAAATTTTTATGCTACATTTTGTAATTAATTTCACGTTAGTTTTCTGAATCTTATTTTAATATGTAACACCATCTAAAATGTGTTACACCTTTACTACTTAGTGCATCCTCAGCTCTTGAGCAGGCCTACACCAATGTGTGTAATGAGACCTCTTGTGTCACTAGTTAGATAACCACTTGATGCCGTATTTCTAACATTTCCCCTTCTCATATTGCCAGAACTCATGATTTTCACAATATCATTCCTTCATCAATAGATAGTTCCTTGGATTAGTTATAAATTAATTTTATCTTATCAATAAAATAATTTATAAATGACCTTTTTTGTAAAGGCTGTCACTAAGAATGTAAGCAACTTTATAAAAAATCTTTCACTCCTAAATATATGAAATTCTTGGAGGTAGTAATAAAAATTTAAAAGTTAGTCTGTAATAGGGCTCATTAAGTGTTTTTTAAAGATAATGTCGATATCAATGTTATTCTAAAATGTATAGGCTAGAAATATTATAATCTTAGATAGGGCAGGTGAAAAGTTATAAAATATAGTATATGGTGGAACCATGTATTTTTCCAAAATACACACAGCAGAAAAAAATAAAACACACAGCAGATAAATTTGACATAACAGATATTATACAAATTATTTTAAAAATTTGTTTGTTTATTTCCAGGAACTGTATGCAACTGGACGTTTAAAATCTTGGACAATGACTATGACAGATGCTTTGGGGAAATCTATTGTTGATCCTAGTATATTTATAAATTATTTTTAGATATTGAACGATTTTTTTTGTAGAAGAAACTAAAAGAAATGGAAAACACATTGACTGGAAAAAAATAAATTTTGGGTAAATTAATAATTTGTTGTATAAATGACTATGATGATTATATTTTATTTTATTTTAAATGTGATATAAAATACCTTGTACATGCTATGCAGAAGTAATTTACAAGAAATTTGAAATAAAAATCTACCTATGGAATGTTTTGGTTGAAATGACTTAAAATTTATATTTTATGGCATAAAGATTTGTTTACAAGATACTATGAAATCAACCAGACATGACTATCCCTTCATAATATTTTCTAATCCTCTTTTAAACTTTTAAAGAATGAACAATTTCCTGTTTCATGATTCTATGAGTCAATTAATATCAATCATAGAATTCCATGACCTAATTGTTACAAACATTCTGTATTACTCCTACTTAACTCTCTGTTTTCCTATTCTGTACTTTATATCGTAGAAGCATTCTTAGTGTTGTTGTTAGGGATGGGTGTGGGTATACCAAACAAATGTCAAACGTTCTTTTGGACAACAGAACAGCAATTCAAAATACAGAGCCACATACCATGAATACATTAGACAAACAATTTTTAAAAAAATGCCAAACATAAACTCTTTAAACAATAAATCAAGCACAACTAATGAACACTTAACCCTTAAATAAATTCTACAATATCGTAACAATATTAACCTATTTTTTTTTAAACAGACAAAGACAATTCCATAGTAATAATGCACCAACAAGCCATTGATAAGAAAATAAATAATTTCATAACAGAAAACAAAATAATTGGGTTCTACATAGACCCTACACCAAAATTTCAAACACAAATTAAAAATATTCTAAATAAATGCACCGAAATCATGAAACCGGAAAAAAAATATTACAAGTAAATAGAACTCCAAGCACCCATACTAAATGCTTTACCTAAAATCCACAATGAAAACACACTCAACTAATCAACCACACACCAGCACCCTCACATAAGTTAGCCAAATGCATCGATAAACTCATCAGAGACAACATCAACTTTAACAATGCTTCATTCATACACAATAACATAGATCAACTCACAAAATTAAAAACATCTATTATGACACACAACTCTACCATAGCATCATAAAAAATCTAACACCAATATACCTATTGACAAACTCTCCAAATTCTTTAACATGCTCACAACAAACAAAACTCCTCCTAAACACACCAACGAAATCATAACACTCACATACTCATAACATCACAAAACTACTTTAGATATCAACACAAATTCTACACAGAAAACTATAGCCTACTGATGGGTTCTCCCATCTCAGGGATCCTAGCAGAAATATTTTTCCATCACATTGAACAACAATACAGTCTACAGAACAACAAATATATACATAAAATAATTTACTACCATAGATATGTAGACCTCATTTTAATATTATACAACAGCAACAAATGATAAACCAAACAACTACACAATTCCATCAAAATCTGACATTTACCCTTCGAGTTACAAAACAACAATAAAATAAACTTTCTGGACCTTACTATCACCAAACACAGTACCAAAACACACAGAAAACCAACAACCACTGATACCGTCATACACAACACATCTAATCACCCCACAAAAAAAACACCCTGCATTTAACAATATGTTACTCCGCCTAATTTATGATCAACATTTTTTGATTCCATCTTCGCGTGAGCTACTAGTAATCACTAAACACTTTTAAATGTTTTAAACTTGCCTATAGTAGCACTTACTTTGCTTGTTGAGGATGGCTGTTTCGGGAGATGTGTCCCTTTTGTCAATTCAGACCGTAACTCAAGTTACAGTCTGAGTTGACCAAAAGGGACACATCTCCCGAAACGGCCGTCCTCAACAAGCAAACAAGTTTAAAACATTTAAAAGTGTAAGTAATTTATGATATTAACACGTTCAGCACGGCTAGCGTACCGACATGCTCTAGGTTCTTTTACGAGGCACAGAGAGCGTGCCGGTGCGCTACCAGCTTACCTTCTTAAAGACGGTGAGCTCTACGGCACACTCACTCCCAGGCTAATTGATACTTCTCTAGTGTCAATACGTGTTTGTATAAAGGTTTGGTTTTTACGTCAGTGCTTCAGAAGAGTTTGGAGAACATTGTGCCTGAGTCGTTTTTAAATCTGACCATCCCAAGTACCCTTTCGATGCTTCAACTGAAACAATGCTTCAGGGAGTTTTATGAACAGATTTAATTTGGTTTAAACTTTTATATTCTAATGGTTTTATTTAGTTTGAACCACTTAACACGACAAAATATCCGGTAAAAACAACGATCATAAAAATTAACTAAGCTTTCTGAACTAACACAAGAATAAACGATAACTGTCCTATTAGAGTGAATGAACCAACTCGAGGTGGGAACAGACTATTGTAAATATGAGTCATTGACAAAATGCTTGGACGTCCCAAAAAACTAATGTGTCAACATAAAATTTTAGTAAACAAATGTCAGCTAATCTCAGCTATAAATAGTCTTGGACATTGACATATGTATTATCTATGTCTTAGTTTACATTATCGATCTCTATGACTTTGTGAAACACATGGCACAAACAGAAACAAACATTCCGAGTTAAACTTTGAGTGCTTATTTTAGTATGTATTATATTTTAGTAGTAGGGTCTTTAGTTTTGTATGTAAATTATCTTTTATCTGTGTCTTTTTTATTGTTTTTTATTGTGGTCATACAGTAATTTATCATTTGTATTTCTTTTTTTAAATTGTGACCCGATAAATAAAACAATATTTTAGTGTCTAATACACTGTTCTGACGTCACCAATAAACCTGTATATGTTGGAAATAAAATTATTGAGATGAAAGCAACGGCCTCGATAATTAGATGCTACAACAGCTATGCAACCTGCATAGCGTTCTACTGCCATCAGAGGTAGAAGTTAACGAAAAACATACACAGTAGTTTGATATCACCAATATCGCTGCTGTGCTGAATGTATTAATTTAGGAAATTAGTCAGATAATTCCAAAAATTTACAAGTATAAAAATATTTTTTATTTTTATTTTAACTCTATGAAATAAGTTTACATTCAAAATCTTAATTGTAATTTTTAACATTTTTCTAAACTATAAATTAATATATTTTACAACTATAATATAATTCTTTGGTTTAAAATGATGGAAAATATAGATACTTGCTTTTATTATATACTGCATAGCTAATGAGTTATTATCTAATTTTATCTTACAAAATCATCATGTGAATTAGTCATTCAAAAACATGTTATAATTTTTAAAATATTATAATTTAATCAAGTGCAATTTTTCTTTAGCATTTTGAGAACATTTTATTTCATGTTAAACTAGTGAAGGTGCAGATTACAATAATGAAAATATAAATAACACAAACATCAATCTGAGATCTTATGATTTCCAGATGGCAAACAAATTATATATAAAAATAATTTATAGTTGATTACTTTTTCTAAAATTTAAAATTTATAAAAATTGGAACAATGAGTGATAAAATATTATAGGCACATTATTATCAAACATTTAATGTCTGACACTAAAAATATATTGGAACTATGATATCTACAGGTAGTTTTGTAAGAGTTACTGTGAGCAAGGTTTTTCAGAATTACTGATTAAAAACTTGATTGTTTTCATGAGTTTAAGGCTTGTTTTGAATTTTAGTTATATCTACACATGAAAACTAACAATACATTTCAATTCAGTCTTCAAAGAATAACAATATTAAATTTAAAAAAAAAAATAAGTAATACATATTTTAACAAACATTTTTATATATTTGTCTTTACAAATATGTTTACTTTTGAGAAATATGTGTTTACAAAATACTTTTTTCAAAACTTTAGAAATAATAATATGGAATAAAAGTTGTAAAGCTAGTTTTTTTTCTGTTCATCTTTATGTTTCTTTAACGCTAATTTGTGGAACCCAAATACTCAAGATTTCAGTTTTTTGTGAATAATGTGTTCAAAACTCTAAAGACATAAGAAAATAATAGAAATTTTGTGGTTTCAGTACTCTATTTAAATTATGAAAAAGAAAGAATTTTTATAATTATTGAAATGATCAATGAAAGTTTACATAATTGTTCAGTTGGTGACTATTCAACTAGATCAAATAACATGTGCATACAATTTATTTAATAATGTCAAATAAACGATAACTTAATATTAAAACATCAGTATGTAACTAAACAAAACATTATTACTATTCATATTGGTTTATTTCATTAAAAAAATTAAAAACACAATATTTATATATTATTGCAGACATTATATATTGTTTAAAGTTCATGTACAAAGTTTATTGTTATTCATTTATATATCTTTAGAGGCCTCGAGCAGTTTTTTTTAAAAATAATTGTTCTACAACTCTTTAAAATTTCAATGGTTTTTAAATGTGAAAATATTGCAACAGAAAAACTATTGGCAAAATGTTGATCTCAAGCTAATGATACTTGCTGATATTGTGCAGAAAAATTAACTCATATTGTCTAAAACGGATTTATTCAAATCCCTTACACTTTTAAAATGTTTTAAACTTGCCTATAGTAACACTTACTTTGCTTTTTGAGGACGGCCGTTTCGAGAGATGTGTCCCTTTGTCAACTCAGACCATAACTGAGTTAACTGAGTCTAACAGACTGAGACTTATGGTCTGAGTTGACAAAGGGACACATCTCCCGAAACGGCCGTCCTCAAAAAGCAAAGTAAATACTACTATAGGCAAGTTTAATACATTTTAAAAGTGTAAGTGATCACTAGTAGCTCACGCGAAGATGGAATCAACAAATGTTATTCAAATCTATTTAAATAAGTTTTTTGAAAGACAGTTTATTTAATATTAGGAATTTATAAGAGTGATAATCTGTTTAATTTCTTTTAGTTACAACAGTAATACTCTGAACTCTTAACAGTTCTTCATTTAGAGCTCATTCATTACAGCCTGTATATGTTTTCAAGATCACCGGTAATTTGTATGGATACATTGTAGTAGCTGGTAAAAGGCTAGACAAACTTGCTTATAACTTTCTAGGGAACCAGAATATAATGGTCAGCATTTATCCACACTCTCAGTTAATGGTTAATGTATAAATAAACAACCTATGAATGATTTTTATCATGACAGTTATGTAGGCTACATGTCTCAATGCTACTATATCATCTGTATACATGTTATTAATTGGTTTCGTCTCAGCCTTGTCAAGTGAACAACTGCGAGTGATTTCTTGTATTTTATTCAAGTTCATATTGTTTCAAAATGTGCCAACGTTGAGTATAATTATTAACATTGAAATTAAGAAGAATATCAACTTAAATGTGAAATTATAAGTTCTAAGCCACTTAGAAATGTGGGTGTAGGCAGTTTAATAAATTTGGTACTATCTTTAACCAAGTCATTTCAAACAAATTACGTAAAAATTAAACATCTGCAAGAATAAAAATAAATTTCATGGCAGTCAAAGTTTTCTGTTACAGATATTAATCACTTAGTATTGAAAAATAACTACTTACACACAATTGAAAAAACAAATGTATAACTATAGTACACTTCTTATCACCCGACATGGTGACATAACCATTTAACCTCATACGTAATTTTTGTTTAGAACTTTTTAGGCATGGAACGAACATCCTGTGCTAAATGGGTATTACTGTATTAATAACATGTTGTTTATAAAAGCAAATACAATCACTCATGAAAGAGACTCCTCTATTTTTAATAATAAATGCTGAATTTTAAACTATTATCTATGTTTTCTTTCATGACGAAGTCTTACCAGTTATAAGCATATGTAAAATACATATCTTCCTCATAATTATAATATATATTATACTGGTAGTAAACTCTTTGACTAAGAGCTATTTGTAGACAACGTGAAAATGTTATGATTGTATCTTTTTGCATTGTCTTGTCACAGATAAAACAGTATTTCCAGTTCTAAATCGCATTTGGCTTAACTGAGGGGCTGTTGTTTTAGTAGCTGTGCATAGATTCCTCCTAAAGCAACTAGTTGTGAATGCGAGCCCTTCTCTACAATTTTTCCTTGTTGTAAGACACAGATTACATCTGCGTGACTAATTGTAGAGAGTCTGTGAGCTATCATTATGCAGGTTCTGCCTGCCATTGCGGCGTCCAAAGCTTCTTGTACAATCTGCCAAAATTAATTAATACTTTAATCAGTTTTAAAGAGAAAATTTGAATAAAGTTCAAAAAAACTTTCATAAAACAAATTACAAGTATGTCAAGACATAAAAAGATACATATAAAACTTTCCTTTCCTGCAACAAGTATAATTTCCTGATTATTTTAGCTTTGCTTTTTATTAATACTGATGTATTCAAAGAATCTCTATTTTAAAAACTCAATACTGTATTCTACTATTCTGAATACTTTAAAAATCACCACAAGAATAACAATACAAGCTAAACCATAACATTTTAACATTATTTGTTCCCTTCTTAAAATAAAACTAATAATTATTTTCCTTTTACACATTTAAAAACATCAACAAATTTTATTTTAGTTTTATTATTTTGTTTGATGTTTTTTATCATTTACATGATAAAAACAAAAATATAAGTTTTACAAAAAAGCAAAAGTTATACATAAGCTATTATCACCAAATGTTTTTAATCATTATTAATAAATATAATTAAATTGTTTACACTTTTAAAATGTTTTAAACTTGCCTATAGTAGCACTTACTTTACTTGTTGAGGACGGCCGTTTCGGGAGATGTGTCCCTTTGTCAACTCAGACCGTATCTTCTGTCAGAGTTACTGTCTGAGTTGACAAAGGGACACATTTCCCGAAACGGCCGTCCTCAACAAGTAAAGTAAGTGCTACTATAGGCAAGTTTAAAACATTTTAAAAGTGTAAGTGATTACTAGTAGCTCACGCGAAGATAGAATCAACAAAAGGGAAAGTAAATTGTGTCCAAATATGAAATAATCTTAGATCTGGTCAGTTATAAAATACACAATTAAATTTATAAACTGTATACTTTCTCAAAATAGATATGACAATTTCATGTTTTCACATTGGTTTACATTTCTTTTACAAAAATTACTCTTCATAAAAGATTTATTCTTGCAACACCCACCATATATTACTTTTTATTGGGCAAACAACTGGATAAAAGTTAAAAAATTTACTTTAATTTTTATAGATGATAAAACCCCAAATGTTAAATGTGTTTCCAGTTTTATTTTGTTCAAAAACGTTTACATTATTTTGATTTTTTCCATAATTCATTTAATACAGCCATCAAACAAAATTCTTATTATTGTCTTTAAACAATTCTTACCTTCTGACTATGAGTGTCTAACGCCGAAGTAGCCTCATCTAATATTAGTATCTTTGGATTTCGCACTAAAGCTCTTGCAATGGCTATTCTTTGCTTCTGTCCACCAGAGAGTTGTGTGCCTTTTGTCCCAAGTCTTGTATCATAGCCCTAAAACAATCCATCAACTAACATATCATTTTCATTAAAACTCTGAAATTCATATGAGTGATATATTACATTTATAAATAATATGGACTTTGATAGCAAGGAGTTTTTTAAAAATAAAATATTGAATAAAATTGTGATCAAAATTTAATATTTTATGCATTTTCTGTTATTTACTCATATTAAAATTTTAGTTACATTAGTAGCTGTTACTGATTCAATTTGTATACCAACACCTTTAAAGTTAAGCATTCACAAAAGTTAAGCAGCAAACAGCCATGTTATGGAAAGTTACACAATTAGTCGTAGGGTGAGATTTTTCTTCCTATTTAAAAATAATTCTAAAAAGACATTTTATATTAACGTTATATATATTTCTTACGATGTTATTGAGAATTTACTTTAGAGGGATCTAACAATAATACAAAACACATTTTCAATTAAAAAAATAAAATTGTTTCTCTTTTAAGATTTATTTGTGGTCTTCTTCTGTTACAACCTGTTATATTCTTTTACTATAACGATGGCACAATATACATTAAAAAAACACTAAAATTAACACTACAGAGAGGGAAAACAAATACACCACAATCTCATACATAAACAGAACATGAAATAAAATAGCCCACAAATTTCAAAAAACAGGATACAAAATAGCATACTAAACTGATAACAATTTACAATACGAAATAGAACACAACACCAACAACAAAGATAAACTACAAGCACCAGGTGTACACAAATTAAACTGCAACCAGTGCAACAAATTCTACATTGGGAAAACAGGTCGCAGCTACAAACAAAGAGTAGAGGAACATGAACAGAACATCAACTCAGCATTTTACAATAACATAAAAGAAATAGGACACAAGTACACAGGCATTTACCATAACCTAGAAATCTTACACATCAACGAAAAAGGACCACATCTCAACACACCAGAACAATATGAAATTTACAAAAACACAAAGTAAAAACATATTAAACGAACGAACCCAATACAAATCACACATACTCTTTGGTACTATCGAAAACCAGCCTTTAAAATCGTCACCACTTAACCTGACATCTCCAAGCAGAAGACACTGATGAAGATCGCCACTAAGCGATCGAAAACGTTCTGTCCCAGTAAGTTTTTACAAATTTACAAAATTTAAGGTTTGGATAGTCATAAACTAATGTAAAAGTGATTAATTAAGAAATATATACAACTTTTCACAGATGTTTCTCACAAAACTTACATTTTTGTCAAGTGTATATAATTTTGTAGCAAATGTCACATCACATTTTGCTTTGCCATATTTTTGTTTGTATGTCAGTTTACTTGTTTCTTCAGTTACCTTTCGAATATTATCATTGAGCTGCAGAGTTGAAATAGGAATCGGATGATAATTCTAAATAAAAGCATTGATGAGTCATAATTAAATTTTATGTATAAATAATCTTTGTCAATTTCTTGGGTGTATTGAAATTATAAATTATTTGTTCACTAATATTGACCAAGTTAACTGACCATTGCTCATTAACATATTACAAAAAACTGTGACTGACATTCTGTTACTAACATGAGTAACTTTTCATTCAGTCGTCAATCTTTTCATACTGTTGTAATAAGTTATAAAAGCCAGTTTATATGGTTTGCAGTTAATGCATCTATTTCATTATAAAAATACATTGTAGATAGAACAATTACACTCTTCTGGTTTTTTTTTGGGGGGGGGGCATATGAGACTGAATTACTCTTGTTCAGATACTGCTCAAAATTGCAACGGAAATCTTTTTTATATTTATGATTTAGAGGTATAATTTGGAGGCTTGTATATTAAGAAAAAAACAGAAATTCTATACACACAAGATGATAAAGTACCACTAACAACCACTCAATAAAAAGAACCACCTTGTTAATAATGTGAATATGTATAAAAAAACTATCAAAGTCAGTTCTGTGGTGGGAACCATCTTCACTTTACCAGTAACACAAAGTACTGTAGTTAGGTCTAATGGAGGAGTTATTTTGACTCTTCCCTATTCTAAGTAACGTCAACTCATAAATGAGTTATCATGCTTATCACATACATACACAAAAAGGATTACATAAAATAATATAATTTATGTAAAAAAAAAACTAAAAACATATTAAAAAACTGTTTGAGTGACATTTTATCTCATCTCATGACTCAAGATCGGTTAAATGCAAGGTTTAAAAAAATTATTTTTATAGAAAAGATTTTGCCAAACTTACAGATGGTAATGAAGTGATAAACTCATGAACGTTAGCATTCTGTGCAGCCTCAATGATTTCTGCCATTGTTACATTGCGACTGTTGTCACCATATGCTATATTTTCTCCTATTGTTCTGTCAAATAATGTGGGTTCCTGTGAGACAATTCCCATTCCTGCCCTCAGTTTATCTAAAGGAATTGATGTAGTGTTCCTCTCATCTATACTCTACAAAAATCCAAGTCAAACACATTAAAAATTGTAGTGGACTTATATAAAATGATAATAAAATCAACTATAGACTTTTTTTTATTTTGTTATTTCAAAATCCTAGGGAAAAAATAGGCTGAAATAGATTTTAGCATTTAGTGGATATTTACAGAAAAAACACTGCAAGAATATAATTGTTTTTAAATATATATGATATAAAATATGTTTTCTTGTATAACAATCAAAACAACTGAGTATATTCAAATACAAGAATAAAAACATTAATGAATAATTCTCGTATTTGAATATACTCAGTTATTTTGTTATATATTTTCATTTTTCCAAATGATATTGTAGAATTCTGTTTTTGTACATTTTATCATTACTAAACTAATAGCACATGCTTCACAAGATATCTCCTCGATAAGTCAGATTTCAGACACATATTATGCTATATCTTGCATTTATTTGTTTCGTTAAACATCTGTAACATTTTTTAACACCAACATTTAACCCTTTGATTAGCATTCACATACCAGTACATGAGATCGTGCTACAGGCAACATGAGCGTTCTCCTATATGTAAGTTCTATCATTTCTCTCAGATTGTCATTGCCATAAGTTTACAATTTGTTTTCAGGTGTATTGTGCTGTATTCTAGGTTAAACATTTGTAATTTTTGGGACAATAAACTATTACACAGAGTACATAGTCACCCTTCTTTTGTGTCCAGTCTAAGGGGTTTCCTGCATATTTACAGATTGTTTTAAAGTGATATTTTACAATGAATAAGTTATTGAATAATGAAAAAATTCTTTTGTGTCCAAAGTCAATGGTTTTTCCCATGTTTTTACAGATCTTTTCGAAGTTTGTGCGGTATTTTACAAAAGAAGATTAACAGATAATTTTTAGCAAAGGAATTGTCAGTAAACGTGAGGTAAAGTTTGGTTAAGATGAGAGTAAATAAAAAAAATATATTAACAAATATTACTTTAATTTAAAAAATTAGAGAAAAATAAACACAAAATTATAAAGAAAAAAGTGTAAATATCTTTCAAAAATGTGTTGCTCCCAGGGACCATATCGGGGCATGCGCATTGCTAATAAAAGGGGTTAAGTTTAGATTAAATTTTTTTAAATAGCTCTGTTGAAAATGTTTAATGTTCAAGCTTAACTAAAATGAATACTTTGGACTTACAATAGTTCCTGAATCAGGATCGTAAAATCTTTGTAACAGTTGTATGCACGTAGACTTGCCACACCCACTGTGGCCTACTAAAGCAATGGTCTGCCCTCTAGAGATAGAAAGAGATAGCCCTTGAAGAGCTTTCAGTTCTGGTCTGCTAGGGTAAGAGAATTCCACATTTGAATAATTGATGTCACCTTCTGTTTTCTGTAACAATTGTTATTTTAAAATTAGATATCTGTATCTGGCAAAGAATTGCTAGAATTTACTTATAAAGATAAAATGAGGTTATTAACAATTAAACTAGAGATGGAAGTCAACTAGAGATATAATTGTGTAAACGTATTAACTAAGTTTTGAAAATTATTATATTTAAGGGAAAGTAATTAGGAAAATTTCTTATGTTCAAAAAGCTTGTACATTAAAGAAACATAATCACACAAAATCTTAAAAACTTTGTATGCTGACTCAGTTCCATTTTATTTTCACCTATCAATAAAATCAAAATTTGAAAAAATACTGAAGCAGAAATGATTAAATTTATCAAAGCTGATTCTCAATCTTTTGACTAGTTGGCTTAGTTTTATATGGAATGTAGTACTAGCCAATAAACATTATTGTGTAAAGACTTTTTAAAATGATAAGATCATTATTTGTAGGTAGGGGCACATCTAGTCAGGAGGGGCACACCCAAGTTTCTCAGATGTAAGAAAAAAATGTTAAACTCCAAAAGGTATGTAATAAAATATGACATATAATTTATGAAAGAACCACCAAGATTAAATGATTTGGTGGTTATTATACTTTTCATAACTATAATTTTGAACTATTACCTAGTGATAACAGTACAGCAGTATAGTCCATAATAGAACAGATGTAACTAACAAAGTCAGAATTTAGTACTTAAGTTCAAATACAGTTAAATGAAATAAAGTGGCAATACTAAGAACCCTAATAATGCTCATCTATAGAAATTTCTACATTGAAAAGACTGGATACTCATTTTTATGGATGACATTGAGGATGGCAAATAATCAGTTGGCTAAATGGAAACATAAATACTGTTATACAGTAATACCTCAATTTACGCTACCCAATCTTACGGGATTTCCGAGTTACACAGTTTTAAATCATGCTGTCCGAGTTATGCAGAAACTGGCCTGTTCTGGAAGAAAATGCATAAAAGAACTTTCATAGCTCATGAAGAGAAAATATTTCCAGGTTTAAAGGCCACCATTAAAAAATATTTCTAAGCTATCTTTCCCATGATTTTGGAAGTAGCATTGGATGGCTTAGGTGACGTTTTTTTTTTGAGAACTGGTTTGGTCATCATTTTATACCTGATGTCGAACGTTATTGTCGGTCTAAACAAATTCCTTTTAAAGTAATTCTTATTAATTGACAATGCACCTGGCCATCCTCCTACTACTTTAACTAAATTTGACACACTCATGAAAGTGTTATTTTTGCCACCAAACTCAACTAGTTTGCTTCAACCGATGGTTCAGGGAGTCATCCAAAAAAATTGGCTTTTCATCAATACTTTTGGCTTTCTTTCTTACAATACAAAATGAATAAATAAAGTTTAAAAACATCACAGAAAAACAACTGAGGAACAGAACAAAGTAGTGGAATAAACATTTTTACTATTTTTTCCTTGTTATTATCAATATTTAAAATAAAATTACATCAATTATCACATAATATTTTACAAAATAACTAACATATTATAATTTTAAATATGAACGAAATTTAACACTATGTACCAGGGATCAGCAACCTTTTTATACCTGAGAGCCTCATGTTCAATCTATCATGGCTGTGAGGGCTGCAAATACAAAATAACCATGAATTTTATTAAAACAAATTTCTTTAATAATGTTTTGGTGTGCAGATATAATAAAAAAACACGTTATTTTAAAAATTAACAAAATTTTACTAAAGTAATACAATTGCTGTGGGGTGAACTTGCTTACGTGCACATCACAGACACCACTTCCCACTTATATCGCGCCTGTAATTTATTATTAGACATTTATTGTTGTGGCTAGTGTAATGGTTCTAGCTATTGAGCAACCTATTGGTATTCTAAGCCATGAGTGTAAGCTATCTGTACCGCTCAGAATTCGAAACACGACAAGTAGAGAGGGGCTCACAAAATCATTTCACAGGCCGCATGTGGGTTGCCGACCCCTGCTATAAACAATAAAAACCTAATGAAAATCTATTGAGATCCTGATCTAAGCATACCAATTCTTTGAGTGAATCATGTGGAGGTGAAGATATCATGGGTCTCCTGTCCAGTATCTGAAATAATCTGCCCGCAGCAAGTCTTGCCAGATTTAATCCTGGTGCAAAAGCAAGAATAGAACCCAACATCCATGCACCAAACAGCAATGATTCTGAAACACTAAAGCCCAGCACACATTAATCCTTACTTATAATTTTAACATCGCAAATAGTAATTGAATTATAATTGAGCAATAAGATTATAGTTGAATAAAAACAAATAAAATATCTATTGAGCTGGCCTTTCTTTACACATATTTATAATTGTCTTTTTCTAAGGAAAGTTGTTTATATAGTTATGAAAATTTAATAGCTCAAAATCAAAACGACTACATGTATTAAAAAACAAATATTTGAAATTAAAAGCACCTACTTAACCTTAGAAAGTTAAAATAATATAAATATTGTATCAAAAATAATTTTGAAAAAACAATTTTAAAACTCCTGTAAATTAAACTGGAACTTACATTACAATATTCTTGTACGGAACATTTTCTCGAGCAACAAGATATCCTCCATAGGCAAGAGCAAACCCAAAAGCATAGGTAACAGTAGACGAACTAGTGGCATAGACAATCCCTCTCCAGCGTAGCTTCCTATGTAAAGCCTGCTCTGCTTCATCTAGTTTGGCATTATACTTCTTCACTGTAGCACTTTCTTGGCCAAGACTCAGCACTGTGCGAACAGACATGATAGCTTCTACAGCCACCTGGATGATTAAAAAAAACAAGACTAGTTGAGTATAGCATAGTAGAATATTGGCTTTATACTTTGAAATTTATTATAGAAAATATCTATACAAAAATTACCAAACATGAATATACCAAGCAGCTCATTTGTGATAAGTGTATTACACATCTCATCTTTTAATAAAATTTTATTTAATTTATTTGCCACAAGTTTGCATCATTATTTAATTATATTGTTATGAAGAGAATGAAATGTATTAATTCTTTGAGTTATTTGTAAAATCACGTAGATAATATTTATGAACATTTCTTTGAATCTCCAGAATATTTAAAGCAGTCTAACCCAGCTATTTTACATCATTGCTCTAATAAAACATTCATGGAAGAATGACTTGCATGTTTCCCTCATGCATATAACGTCAGTGCTACATACTATTCTTAAAATTATTGTTAAAGTTCTTAAAAATTATTGTAAATGCTCAGAAAGGGTAAATACTCTTATCAGTCGATCTTTGCCCTGTACAAGATTTGGCAAGTTAGTTCTAAGCTAGACTCAGTTTGGTCAAAACTCTCTCCCGTTGGGTTCTGCGTAACAGTTTTTTTTCATGACTTGGATGCAAGACATCGATCAAGTGACATCTCTCCCGTTATGTTCTGTGTGACATATTTTTCGTGAGTCTGTTGCAAGTCTCTGATATAACCGCATCTCTCCCATTATGTTCGGCGTGACACAGTTTTCTTTCTTTTCCTCCCACCATGGTGAAGACATTATTGAACAAACAGACAGATTATGTTGTCTAGTTATTAGCATATAATAGTGACTATTTTGATTTATATGTAAATCATTTCTTTTAGTTAGGTAATGTGTAGTGCACGAACTGGGTGCACCTAAAACTCGACGTCATACATCTAGAAGACCATAGTAAACGGAATATTTCAAGGTTCAGGTATGTGCATTGTTATGTTTACCATTTATTGTGTATTGCAAACCTTAAATGACATCATTTGTGTTTTTACCGCTACCTTTAGTATGATTTTATCTCAATGGTATTCTGGAAAATCTAATTGAATCCTACATTATGATAGATTTTTTGGTACGCTGTGCCAGAACACGTAACAATCAGGATGACATCAAGTGTAACATATTTCAATTGGCTTCTTGGTCATATAAACAGTCTACCAATAGTGTTTGTTTTAAATTTCAAACTATTATTTTCCTTTAAAAAGTTATCTCAGACTATTATTTGATAAGTTGGACAATGAATCAAAAGAGAAAAAAATTTAAAGTATAGAATTTTTTAATAGAAATACATTAGAACCTCTCTAATTCATCGCTCTTTAATTTGTCATCTTCTGTAATTCGTCACAGTAATAAAATAACATCATCTGCACTGTGACGTAGTTTAGGTATCTTCAGAAAAGAACTCATTAATACAAAAGAAAGTATCATACTTTTTTCAAAAGAGAAATATATTTAATATATTGTATTTTTTCATGCTAGTGCTATTCTTCTTTCAAGGTACTGTAATATGTTTTTGTGTGTCTCTTTCGAAAATAGAGTAACGTTCTGTATATGTAATTATAAACTATACTACAGACTACTAGTGTTTTATAGTGTTGTGTAATAGGGTTACTGAGTTTTTTGGTTGACATAAAGAATGCAGGTACAACATTAATTACATTACATACCTATTTACTTATTTATATGCTATTTTACCTACAAATACATGTTAATTTCATAACTTCCGTAATTTGTCTTTTTCTTAAATTCGTCACCCCTCCTGAATGTGACGAATTAGAGAGGTTCTACTGTAGTGACATAACGTTCCCTACTAAACAAGACCAGTTCCATTTTACAAATCTCCATTTCACAAATAAAACATTACACACTTTTACGGCCAAACCCCTATGGCCATGGCCACTATTTTTTGTTAGCTATAAGTAGAGAATTTAGGTTGATAAAGATCCTTGTTTGATACTTTGTTTTGGAAAACCATAGATATAAAGATTATATTTTTTACAACGGTTTAGATTACAGAAATTAGATACAATTTTATTTTAAATAATAATTAAACATCCAATATTATTTAATTAATTCCCATACATTTAATACTGTTTATGTAATTTTTAATATTTTTTGAACAATTATTACTGCAAAGTTTCTTTTATTTCCAGTTGCTGGCGGTAATATTAATTAATTAAGGACTGTAAATATCTGTAAGAAGGTCTTTGAGAACAATATCTCAAACTTCTATATTAGGAGTTTCATTTTCTCATGTGCTGGAAATTCGTAACACTCCTTCACAATGGCATGTAATGCAAATGTCCACAATCTTATGCATTTTTTTCTAAGTGAAATAGTGAACATTTTACAATGTTTTAAATAAAGCTAAAAATATTTTCTACAGTTAATCCTATTTATTAAAGAAGAATGATTTATTAATTCTGCAAGATGGTAGACATTTTAAACCTGTTTGGTTTCAGTAGGCCCAAAATTATTCTAAACTTTCCAAGTCCTTCAGGAACTTGGAAGATTAAAATTAAAAGATTAAAAGTTTAAAATTTTCAGAATTTTATCTTTTAATATATTGTTTATATAACTTGAACACATGATTGATTAATACATATTCAAATATAATTTGAACACATGATTGAGGTTTTTAATTTCTTAATATGATGTGTTTAAAATGAATATCAGGGTTCTAAGGCTTTGTAGCATTTATCCCATTTGATTTAGAATTATAAATTATGCATCAAATGAAAAACTCTTACATTTTATCCTAGAAATGTTTCATTATAAATACTAACTGCTACACTTTCGGTCGATACGCAAATTCTTCCAATATTTCATCAGTACTTCTGGAGTAATTGTTAAACAACTGCTTCAATCCTGTTTCTTAAGTTTGATAGCATTCTCTGTTTCTTTATGAAACCTCAAAGGTAGAATTGTATGGGGTTCGATCAAGTGAATGTGTGAAACAAACTATGTTATTTGACCATCGGCAGTCAAACCAGAGGTTGGGTACAAGACCATAAAACTCAATGCCATGCTTCGTTAAGATAGTGAACCATCGTTTTTCCAAATGAAGGTAACTGACTGATCTTCTCCTAACTGAGGAAAGAGGTCTGGTAGTCATGCATCAAGTTAAAAAACCCCAGTTACAGTTGTTTTACCAAAAAAGAATGGTCATACACTGTGAATAAAAAAATTTTATTTTAAAAGTATACCATCTGTGTGATTTGCTGAATCCTAAATGCCCACATTAAGAGTGTTCACATTTTTACTTAGGTGAAATGTCAATTCATCACTAAAAGTAAACTATCAACAAAACCTGATTAATTTAGTTTGTGAATTTGACAAATAAACTGAATTCGACTACTTCTAGCAACTGTAAACCATATGGACAAAATTGTAAGTGTCCTTTTAAAGCTCTCCATAGAAACATCACAGATTCACTAATTCACATACAACCATACAAACAGATTTTTTGGGAAGCACGTGAGAAAAAATTTTGAATTGTTCGACAAATTATTCAGTTGATCTCGGTCATACAGCTACCTGGAGATTTTGTTTGATGATTCCGTCTATTGATATTATTATCATTAGCTTGTTTAAAATGGAACTGAATACAGAACACATGTTGAACTTTAACTACAGATTCAGTTTTTGCAGTAACACAGTAAAAGCTTTCTGTCTACTGGTTGCCATCTTGACACTAGAGTTTTCTTAATACAAGCCAGGGGAAAGAGTGCATGCACAAATCTACAGGTGTAACAAACATAAAACTGTTAGAGTGTTTTATTATTTTATGTATTATTTATCAAATTAGAATAAATGCTGGAATACCTTAAAACCCTGATATTCATTTTGAAACATCATGTACTATCAACAATGATCTAAAGTAGATTTTGTAAATTATTTCCAGTTCTAGAATTACCTTTGTTGCCCCCTCTAAAGCTTTTTTCTCTGTTTCAACTTCTTTCTCCATGATTCTTGCTTCTATCACCAAAGAAGATAAAATTATTGGTACAAAGATAAGACAAATCACTGTCATCTTCCAAGAATAAAAAAAAGATATAAGTGTTCCTATTCCAAGAGTACTTAGACCTTGAAGCAGGGATCCAATTTTACTGCCTGTCGCCTACAAAAATAAACCAAAATATTGACTCCTTAGCAATCAACTAAGTATTGCATTAAAATAAAAACATTTCTAATGATAGATATTAATTACAAATTATAAAAATATTTTTTCATTGATTTTTCTAAAACTATATACATTATTTTAATTGTAAAGCTCTTTACAATTTTCTTTTCTACAAATGTAAAGTTTTTTCACTATGATTTTTATTATAAATATTAAGACTATCTATTAAACATAAAGTAATATTATATTTTTGTTTATTAACACAAATTATTATAATAAACTACCCTAACATGATCAGGGATGGGGAGAAAAGATATGTATCAACAGTTGACCCAAGAACAATCTATGTGTTAAATTAATTCTCCGAAGCCATTAGACTTGTTCAGCTTAAGTGGTTTTGTCATTTAGTTTTTGCATTCTGCCTGTTCAGTTATGTTCAATTTTTATATTATTTACAGTATTGTTATTCAGACTTGAGTTTTGTAAATAAATTTTACAAACAAGTATATGTTATCTCAAATCTAAAAGTTGTAACATCTCAACTGGTTAATATGTGACACTTGCCTATAGTTGCACTTACTTTTTGTTTAATAAGTACATCTATTCTGGGAGATACAACCCATTGTCGCTATTTTATCTGCTAAAATGATTTTCTTTATTAAAAAAGTAACTACTACTATAGACAAATATTATGTATACATGTCCAAGTGTATAAATATATTCTATTTTAAAAACCTTCTTTTCTTTTTTATTAAAAGAGATAATAAAGCTCATTGTTTCACTAAACAATATATTTACCCCTTGAATGGTTGCTGTATCGCCAGACAACTTGGCGCACAGAGCTCCAACACCATGCCTAGGGTCATCAAACCATGCCATCTCTTGATGTAACATTGCACCAAACACTGTCACTCTCAAACGTGATGTTAGCCTCACTCCTGCCAGAGTTAATGATGAAAACTGTAAACATACAATACTTTTAGTTACTAGAAACATCGGAAATGTCATTTCTTAAGAATAAATTAAATTAATATATTAAAGATAAAACATACAACTAGTTTACAAATATATATATATATATATATATATATATATATATATATATAAATTTATTATTGTTAATTGTAAACAATTGTTCCACCACTAAGTGCTAATTACAAAAATTATTGTAACATTTTTGAAAAATAAAGTTTCACATTTTGTACGTTTACTGTCCCCTATGTGCTCTTCTTTGCTGTTTATATTTTTGCCTCATTTTATTTCTATCAGTTTGATTTTTTATTTGTTTTATTTTTTATTTTATATAGTGTTGAATATATTACTTTTTATCTTTGTTTTTAATAAAAAGATTTTGAAAGCCTTATATTTTGTCATTGAACAAAAATTTGCTTTTATTTTCATAATTGTTCGTAATTAATTCTTTTATAACTAAGTGTGAAAACTATAGTAACCTACTGAGCTGACAAGTTGCAAAATGCATCATCTCAGTGAGTTACTATAGTTTTTCACTTACTTGTAAAACAGTTATTTATGAATATAATCAGTGAAATCAAAATAGTTACAAAAATCAACCTTAGTTTTTGTAGTTATGTTATAGCTACAGTAAAGACAAAATGTTCACATTTTACAAAAAGGCCAACCACTTTCATTATTTTTTTCTAAAAGATCCACATTAAAAATTTCTTATTAACCAATTCGCTGCTGACCAGAAAACCAGGATTCTGCTACATTGCTTATATATAAATTTGATATAATATGTTTTAATATGTTCCAAAATCCATTTTTTTTTTTTTTTTTTTTTTTTTTGAAACCCTGCACCCTTTTCCAGGTATGAGAGAAGGTGTGTAGAGTCAACGTAGACTGTCAAAGTGTTTGGCAAACAGCATGAATTATTTACCTAAACCACTCATTATTATTACCGCAAACATTGTTACTACTTACTGGCAAAAACCAGTACTTACTGATTTTTTTCAGTAGACACATATCACTCTTGATCAGTTCATTGTTCAAGGCATCTGTTGAAAAACGTTAGTAGGTAGTGGTTTTTCCCCAAGTGTAATCAATAACTAAATATTACTAAAAAACCTCAAGCCTACCATCCAAAAACTGAAAGTAATAAATTATTTGTTTTATGTAAATTAAACAATAATTAATAGGTTAGCATATATTTGTAAAGCATCCATAAAATACATTATGTATTATCTCAGTCTTAAAATGTACTAGATAATGTGCTATTAATTGGCGACAGTCGATCCGCTAGTTTTTGAATTATAGTACATTTTAAAACAGAAAAGGTGTTTGGTTCTTATTTTCACTGGTTTAAAAATGTACCTTATTATTTTCTAATTCTGGGGATATGTGATACATCATTTAAAATCCCAGTTTCTCCCCATAACTCCCTCACTATATTGTGCAATAGTTTCTTCGTTTTCTGGGAACAAACTGTAGTTAGGGGCATTGGAGATAATTGCCTTATGAATAGCTATGTTTTCACTTGAACTAAATTAAACGGCTTTTATGGAGTTGAATGACCTGCCCTGTGGGCTAAACACACAACAGTAGGTTTGGCTGTGACGCCAAAAGATGACCACCTGCAGTGGTAAAGAATTTTTTTCCAAACTACCCTAATTTGCAAGTCTTATTTTATATTTTTACTTACTTGTACAAAAACAGCTGCCGCAGAACATAAGCCCAAGATGATATAAAAAATAGAGTATGCGTTAGTGGTAGAAATAACCGCAGCTCCATCTGTCAAAGACAGGGCCTGTAAACACAAATCAGAATTTACAAAATTTACAATTAAATTACTGGAGTTGAAAATAAAGACAAATTTCTATCACATATTCTGAACTTTGGTTTGTGTAGCTTTTCTTTGAATGCATTTGAACTTAAGAAGGTATATTTCAGGTAAATGTCTGTCACTGAGATTTATATTCCCTCCTCAGTTTCAGTACCAGAAGAGCTTGTTGTACCTGCCATAGTCTACTGTTATTATATTCTACATCTTTATTTCTAAATATGTGTACAGAAATTATGATCACATTAGACAACATTTCAAATTTGATCACAATAGATAACAGAATGATTTGGAGGATGCAACCCTGTAATATAAGTTATGATTTTTCTCTGTATCGCACACTATGGGAGATTTCTGTTTCTGTCTTAATCCTGTCTAATATTCACAGTTGTTTATATATATTCCACAATAACATATTCAAAATAGTCTTTTCACCTTTAAGCACACATGAAAGCCTATTAGTTGGAAATTAAACCATTTAAAACTTAATGTTATGCAGAAATATTGGTCCAGCATCTTTCATATTGAACACTTTGCAGTAGCTAGAATCTAAGGGAAGAACTACCCAATAGATTTTAACAAAGTTTGCAAGGAGGGCATGAAATAACCGAGCAGAATGCTAAGGTGACATCAAATACCAGACTAAGTTGTTGAACAATTTCCTTTGTTTTAGAACTTGTAGAAAAATAAAACCAGATGCTTCTTCTTCCACTACATGTTACAGTTTACAGTATCCTTTAACACATTGAGTGCGGCGAGGGTACATGAATGCCTATGCTTTACTGGCGCCCGTGGCGGTAGACGTTCATGCACGCCCCGCTCCCCTTTTTCATTCATTTGTTCAGTGTGAGGTTAGCCATTGACAGAAAATTTTGTGTTGCTTGTCGGTTATTGTGCCAGTCTTTGTGAACATTTTAGTGCATTTCTTTTTTTGTTCCATCATTGCTGTCATATAAGGGGCTGTGTTATCATATTAGTGTTACTTGAAGTGTTTACTAGTTTTTGTACAATGACTATAGATAATGAAGATGAATTATTGGAGAGTTTCTACTTAGACAAATGTTGTTACAGTAAACATTCTCTAATAATGCATTCTCGTTATAAATATTCATTGTACAAAAACTAATAAACACTACTACAACATACTTCATGTAACACTAATACAATAACACAGTCTCCTATCTGATAGCAATGGTGGAAAAAAACAGAATACACCAAAATGTTCACAAAGATTGACACAATAACCGACAATTGATTCAATGTTTTCTGACAACAATTAACCTCACACTGAACCAATTAATTGAGAGGGTGAACCCCTATTTCCACTGGCACCAGTAGATCACGTGCGTTCCACGGATGTTAATACATGCCCACAGCACTCAAGGACTGTTATAGTAACTCCTTTCAGTCATATAACTTCAAGCTCAGTAGATCTCTACTTGTGCAGTCTGTGGAGTTAATGAGGATAATTTTAATCATATTTTGCTTGAGCTCCAATGATAGAAAAACTATCATGCTGGAGGCAAATTTGAGGCAATCTTTATGAAAACAGAATATTATGAACCAACAACATACAATAAACATCACAAAATTAACAACATTTCATCTCAGAAGTCTGTTCCAAGAAGTAACTAATTGCCTTGTGGAGTGCATATAAGAAATAAAAAAAAAATATTTCAATTCATATTTTTTTAATAATAAACAGTATTTAGGATTGCATGAATATATTTAATGGTAACTTTTATGATTCATTGAGAAATAACACCAGTTATTCTATGTAGCTCTTATTGTGTTATAATATGTAAAAGAATTATATTGCCCTTATCTGGAGAAATATTGCTTAATTGCAACAATACTAAGTTAGCAAACATTTACTGTCAACATTACAAAATGTATAACAAAAGTAATAACTGATTCAAAGGTTATAGTACTAATAGGAATCTTTCATTAAGAACATTTAAGTAAACAAAATGAGTGGGTTAGCATAGAATCTTTATGGTAAGGACAGTTTATTTACAATACTGTTCCTTGGAAGTTGGCAAGCATTATTTATTAGAGCATTATAAGTTTATATCAGAAAACAATTATTAAAATAAAAAGTGAATAATTTCTTATTCACCCCCACTTTTCTAACTGAGTTACAACTGTGCTAACTGAATTTTTTTATATAAATTGATAAATTAAAAAACCAAAATTTTTTTTTAACAATTCAATTTACATATCTTTTCCTTTGTAATCTGATATTCTTTCCAAAAACTAATAGATTAATTCTGGTGAGTGATTTACACCTTACTTTAACCTTATTGTAACCAGCTACAAATAGAACTTACCCCATACATTTCCCCATAGAAAATAGCACTGACTGGAGCACCACAACCCATTATAAATGAAGATAAGCCTCCAAGTAAAATATAGATCCACTCTGGTTTGTTTAGTGCTAGTATCCTTAACAAAGATCCTTTACTTTCCTATAAATGAAATAAAATTCTTTAGCATGACAACATGTAGAATCAGAACTGAACTGAATCTAAAACTGAACTGTTTCCAAACATTAAAATATTGACTACAGATTTTATTTCTAGGAATACATTTAGAAATATGGATTTTACCACAAAACTTTGGTGATACGTTAATACTATTTAATAGTTCTTTAAGTATAGACTGAATATTAAGAAGAATACATGAATTATTCCTTGTTAGATTTGGCAATATAAAAACCAAAAGTGGAAGGAGATGTGAAGTAATTAAGTTGAACAATTTGTGAACATGCAGTGCTGAAACTTCACTTATTTAACCACTAAATGCTTAAAATAATTTAATGAAAATATAATCAGAAGCAAGGTAAAAATATTTATATATTTTAAAATGATTAATCACTTAAACAATAGTTTATGACTATCCAAACTTTAAATTTTGTAAATTTGTTAAAAATTACTGAGACAAAACGTTTTTGATCGCTATGTGCCGATCTTCATCAGTGTCCTCTCCTGAAGGCTTTAGCTTCGTAAAAGGAACAATTGTTTCAAATCCCATCAGCAAGTAAGGCCTTACGTATTCACTTAATTAAGTAGTATTTATTTATAGTTTAATCACTGAATTCAAGATGATTACAACAAGGAACTTCAAACCTCTTGTTTAACTTATTATATTCTCAAAATCTTTGTGCTTATTTATATAAAAAGGTTGTACATACTTCATGTACTTAAACAATGTCTTATAGTCTCCAGTTTAAGTAGATAACGTCATAATTTTAATAAGATTTTTTCAAATAACGTTATTATTTCTTTAATAATACATAAATTCTTTCTAGAATAAATCAGATTTAGATAAAATTATTATTTGAGTTTATAATACGGTAATATTTTTAGATGTATTAGTTCTATTAACTTAGTTAAATAAAATGTGGGTTGACCCATTTAGTATTGGGTGAGTGATGTCCAGTGCAAGGAGTAGGCTTCTCGAAACAGGGAGGAAGGAACTTCTTTATGTTGTTTATTATTTTAATTTGTCCTTTTGTGGAAGAAAAAGACCTGTTTATGTTCATTTATAGGGTGAGTACAGTGGCATATTTGTGTACATGCATTTTTTGTGATCTTTTAGGATTAGTGAATATTATTTTTGTGACAATCTTATTTTTACTACATATATTACTTAACGTTTATGTACTTGAACTATATTCATAATGAATAATCCACGAGATAGCAGTGAAGAAGAGTTATACATAAAATTTAGTTCTGAATTTAACTCAGAAAGCAAGGGAAGTGACAACACTGATCTTGAAAGTCGTCTAATCTGATCAAATAATACACTGGTGTGAAACCTGTCTACTTTACAAAACTAAAAACATTACCTTGTGTTAAACCTATTGAACGGTTATGTGTGAATATATTTATGGAATTTGCAATTAGGTTACAAGTTTTAGTGTCTTGCATGTGGTAAAAAGTAGGTTAACATAAAATTAGTCAAAAGGGATTTTGAACCTTATTACAGACCAAGCTTTAACTAAATAGATAATTTTGTGACTAAATTTCAATAATAATTTTTCAGTTTAAATTGTCAATACCCATAAACATTTAGACACTATGAACATGTTAACACCACTCTTTGAAACTGGTAGAAAATTTACAAGATCCCACTTCCAGTACTAAGAGAGCTTCATAGTAAAAGTGTGTACTTAATGTATGTTCTATTCATAGTACATTATTTCAACCTATCTTTCCTAATAACTTTTCCTAGAGTGGAGTGTAGTGAACAGGTGACAGGTTGAGAGGTCTTAATGACCATGACAGCGGAGGATGTAAATCTCAGGAATATGACCCTGCCATGGTTCAAATTTACACATGACTTTAGAAGTTTAGTATCCTGGTTGTAGTCTTTAATAGTCTGTCTGTACACATCATGCTTTAATAATATTCAAGTTTATTATTCAATGCCTTTCCATGTCCACCATAGATAATAATAACTTAAATTGTGTTATGTGCTTTAAACCACAATATTTCTTATTTATAATATATACTATTTTATATTGTAATTGGCAAACAAATACCCAAGTTATTCTAAGGAATACAAAATTGTAAGAACAAATTTTCATGTTAGAATCCGGTTCACCTTAACAAGCTCAGGTTCTTTCTGGCTTTGTTCTATGACAGCTTCGATGTCTTCTTCTTCCATGCTCTTTTGCTTTTTCAGTTTGTTATTTTGCTCCATATCATTTTCTGTGAAACAAACACATTCTCTGTTTTAATACACTTTAAATTTTTAAGATTTAAAAAGGTAAATGTATTTATAAAAGCATATACACATATAAAAAATATGCCAACCTACATCTGTCAAAGAGAAAGAGAGATTTAATATTTGATTATATTATAAGACAAAATAATAGTTCAATTCTGTAATAATATTGAAGAGAACATTATAAAAAAAAACTTAAGGGTTAAAAAAAAAGGAAGACTTCCCTACACAAAATGAAGAATATACCGTGTAGCTTTTAGTTTTATTTTGTTGTACAGATAAACTAAGCTGTGAAAACAAGTAAATTATCTTGAAAACCTATTGAAGCTTGTTACAATAAAGTGCTTCATGTTATTGTGAGTACATGTTTGCCAATTGTCACCATCTATTATGAGCTAAACAGAACTATTATATAACCACATTCCAGTTCTTACCTTCATCTTCTGTTGACCTGATGGACACAAGTTTGTAGTAATGGCCTTTAGACTCCATCAGCTCTGCGTGAGTACCTTCTTCCACAAATTTTCCTTCAGACATGACGATAATCCTGTCAGCATTTCGTATACTCGAAAGTCTATGTGAAATTACGATTGTTGTTCGTCCTTTACTTGCTTTATCTAAAGCATTCTGTACAATGGCCTCACTTTTCACATCTAAAGCTGAGGTAGCTTCATCTAGTAACAAAATACTAGGATTTCTAATCAAAGCCCTAGCAATGGCTATCCGTTGCTTCTGCCCGCCTGAAAACTGAGCTCCTCTTTCTCCCACCAATGTATTGTAGCCCTAGAAGTTAAATACAAATATATATCAACTTTTTTAAATACTGACTTTAAAAAAAATAGTAATAATAATTAATTTCCATTTTTAAAAGGAATATTAATATCCATTTTTCAATCAATTATTATCTGATTTATTAGTAGTCAAAAATTGTATACTTATAATACTGGCTCATTACACTTTGAAATTACTTTTCTCGTAATAGTTTTCTCTGAAACATTTTCTCATATATTATATATATATATATATATATATATATATATATATATATACACACATAAATATGAACATCCTTCACACACGCAACAAAGGCCATTAATTAAACACACTATAACAATATGAAATATACAAACATAGCAACACACACATAAATGACATCCTAAATTAACAAACACGACACAGATCGCACATACACTTCGATCACATCACTTCTAACTTTCAAAAATAATTGGTACCGAAAAGCACAACTGCAGCAATCCTAGCAGCAGAAATATGAGGCTGAAGAAGTCGAAAGACAAAAACGTTGCCTCCAAGTGTAAGTTAATAATTGAATGACTTATATCTAAGAGAATGTCTGGTCGCAAGTAATTACAAAGTGTAATAAATGATTAACAATCAGCTCGTCATGAACAACAAGATTTCGAAATATAATACTGGCACAACAGATGTATATTTGGTTGCATATTTATATCTATTTTTTTAAGTATTAATTTCTATGATGATTCCTTGAAACATCATTTTATTGGAAGAAAGAACATTGATCTTAACTATTTGAAAATAATTTTCCAAGACAAATAATCACTTTTAAAACAATAGTTCAGATTAAAAATAAAAGATAGCAAGAAATTTTGTTTTAAAATGGAATTTTGTGTGGTAGTTGAATCTAAGAATTGAGGCAGGAATGCTCTGTAGGCAGAATAATTGTGGAAGATTTTCAAAAGGTTTCTGAGATAAAAAAATAATGCAGTAAATATTAATAGTTTGGCATTATTCACCCAGAATGATCTTCAATCAATTAAATTGCCAATTAAAAAAATGTCTCTCTGAAAGTTTGCATGCCACTCATTTAACTAATCAAATATTTGTACAGATTATTGGACCTTAGATAACCAAAAATTTTAGTTATATATTAACATGTTGACTACGGCAGACTTGAGTCATTTTCCATCTAGGATGCTGATGTTTGCCCGGCAGTTTAGTCAAGCAGTTTTAGGCAAGATGCAAAGCTCATTTTCATGACTTTAATACCCTCATATTGCCAATAATACCATCATGGAAATTCCTTTGAGACTCATTTTGTTCTGTTATAACTTAGTTTTCAAACATTGTACCCTGTTTTTACAAATACTGGTCATGAGCGAACAAATAATGTCCTAAGAAGAAAACCCCCACAAGTGTGTTTGTTGGTAAACGTATACTTTGTTTTCCAAGTATTATTATTATGTTATAAAATTAGAGTTGATACTAAATATCAGAACTTGAATTGAAAATTCATAAAATTAGATTTTGTAATAGTTTAGAACATGAATATTGTTTAATTTTTAAGAATCACGCCAGAATTAACGAAAACGTAATAAAATAAATGATAAACAGGCTAAATATAAAGTCAAAGAAGTTTATGTAATTACTGAAATGTTTCAGAAACTACTTTGTTGCCTTTATTAAGCGTAAAAACAATGTTACGTTGCTTTAAAATATAAATAAAATTCAAGTATACTCACTACAATATTTTAAAATTTTAGTCAAAAATTTAATAAAATAACTCATTAAAGTAGTGAAAGTTATAAAATCATCTACAAAATAATTAAAAACATAAATTTGAGAACAACAGTATGTCATATAAAACACACAAAAATAACAAAATAAAACGAACAACAAAAGGATCAACCACACAAATTAACACTAATTCTTGGATGTTTTTAATGTATACAACAATGGCCTACACATACTACATAACTTATCAAAATAAATTTTAATATTGATACAATTCTTTTAAATATTACATTAACTAAACAAACTTCCTTGACTTGATATTCAACTGGTTCATCATTTAAATTCCTTCTATTAGCTCACACTCTCCTGATATATATTTTGTACAAATTTGGCAAACATTTATAAATACGTTTTTATTCATCCAATCATGTTCAAACACATTTCTTTTAACCTTCAAACACACGCGCCGGGGTGTAAAGCACCCCACACCATTCATTTCTCTATGAGGAGACTACAACAAATTTTTGTTCTCGCTCCCCTTCTAGGTTGTTGTTTTTCACTTCTCCCTCCACACTGTCACTCAAGGTCAACCCGTTGTGGCGTATCAGTCATTGTATTTACATCGTTGTTTTAACTGCGGGGTGAATTCGACCCTGCGCGTGTGTTCTCGTCCAAAGATTTTTGTTGGTACATTTTTAAGTTATTGTTTTTTAATTAGTATAATTTTTTAGTGTGAGTCTTTTATTGGTGTTTAACATATTTATTTATCTTTTTTGTTGTAATTTTGTCTTTTTGTCATAAAAAAAAATTAAAATTCTGGGTCAAGAACTTTCAAAACCCCATATTGCATCAAGAGCCTTACTGCCAGAACTACCTTTGCATATAAAAGCAGGTGTGAGACACATAAGTGGTGTTGAGGAAACTCGAGAAAGAAAAATAAAAGGAAGTTCTGGACAATGCGAAGTTTGTCCGCGGCAAAAAGACCGGAAGACAACCACTTCATGCTGCAACTGCAACAAATTACTTTGTAGGGAACATTCTTTATATACTGTGAAGAATGTGCACCTGAATAAAAAATACATTTTGAAAATATTAATTAAAAAGAATATCTTTACTTTTTAAATTTTTTTTGCTTTTCAATTTGGACTGAACTAATGTTTACTTCTAAACCAATACTTCTGTACACAGTTATGAATTTAGCTAATTTTTTTTCACCTAATAAAATGTGTATATTTTTTGAAATATTTTATTCCAATGTAAAAAGTTATTTACTAATGTGTACTTGACTAAATATGAAGTAAATTGCATAGTAATAAGTATTATTTTTCATTATGACGAGTAATTTTAAATTTTGAGTGTGACAAATTTTGACGATTTTCAAGCTGAATTAACATAATTTTTTTTCAAATAAACATATTGTTGTATTTATGTTGTCTAACTTTTTGAAAAGTCCTCTAAAGAATGTAGCTATTACAACTTAGTAAAATGTATGAATAAATGTCTAATTTTAATTTGAAAAAAAAGATACAATTTATAAAGTCAATTTAAGTGCATTTAGATTATAGTACTACAAAAAAAATCTACAAGTGATACACCCATAAAAATACTATAAAACGTTTTATAAACAACAACATTCACACACACAATTTTATAAAGATGAAAATTTAGTGATAATTAACTTTTTTTTAAGATAAGAAATGGGGTGGAAAATACCCCGCGCATGTGTTTATGTCCGAGTAGTTGGCGCGTGTGATTGAAGGTTAACCTATAATGGATGGCAATTGATGATAATACAGTTTTTTCAAATATTTATTCAATAATTAAATTTTAAAAAATAGGGGTCTAGCAGGATTCGAACTGTAAATCCCCATGTTCAAAGTCTAGCATGTTTTGGCATTGCGCCAACTTTCCAATAACTAGGAAAATAATTTCTCAAAGACATATATGAATTTTGTCCCCCATTTGGTTGTTGTCAAAACCTCTATTGTACAACCTGCTGCTATGGTTACCAAGAAATATCATAAATAGTACTGTATGGTTAAAAATGGATGGAACGAATAAAATAAACAAACAAAAATTGGATTAATGGTATCAAACCTTGCTTCAAAAATGGCCAATGCGAAATAAAAGTGAAAAGAAACTACAACTCAATGCAAGCTACAAAAAAAAGAAAGGCTATAAATAGTAACAAATAAGAATAATAGTCCATAACCATACATAGAAAGTGTTGAGAACAGCTGGATGTGAATCTCCTAGCATTAGGATAAGCGCTTGACCTAGATTAGTTTTTGGCTCTTTTTTCCTTGTTCCTCTAACGGCAGTAGTCAGAATGCGTTTGCTAACGTTTACTCTAGTTTCCTTATGTATTTGATCGCTAAACTCGCCGCATTTAACCGCTGTAATCCTCAAATATGTACTATAATTAACAGTAATTGAACGTGAAATAAGTAACGAGTGTGCGTAATAAAGTTTTAACCGCGACTTGAGTTCAAACAAGTGTATTTAGCAAAGTGCTCTTTGTGTTCATTAGACAAAGCAATGTGTTGCAACCGGGCGCGTTAGTACGTTCCGCGCCTCAATAAGGACAATTATAACCAGAATTTCTCGGCAATCACGTGGGATACGAACGTTGAGTGTTCAGTGAATGTTTAACCTAGGACATTATAGAACTTAGTGTATAAAAGTGACTTTATTTTACTTGAGTGCCCTCCATCATGACTTTGTGTGTAGACTCCTGTTTTAATTAACGTCAAAGTGTTACAGGTACATTTCAGTTACCCTATCCAAATGAAGGACTGCCAAGCCGCTGTTTCTAGGTAAGCTGTAGCGCTTAAAAACTTATTCTCTTTAAAAGACAGTTGTTGTGTCATAGTGTTCATAGCTTTTGTGTTTAAACATTTTATTTACGTATGGTCCTCCGGTCTAGAGTATTCATTACTAGCAGCAATTCAGTAAAATGTTAAAGAACATTTTAATTAGGTTACAAAATCAACATTGGTCCTCCGGGCCGGATTGAACTTGTAGTACAGTCCGCTGTTTAAAGTTAAAGTAGTGCAGTATTTCAATTGACATTGTTTGCTTAAAGTGTTAAATTATGGAAGTTAATGTAGAGTACCAGATGAGGAAGTTGGAGGATATTTTAGGAGAAATTAAGTTAGCAGTAGAGGTAATAGGCGAGAACACCCCATTGGAAGGTATGTTAATGCAAATACGCAAAGCCCACGAAAGTTTTATGCGAAATTTCGATAAAGTTGAAGGCGCTAATACTACCAGTATGACAGAAGAATTAGATAAGATATTCGAGGTCAAAAATAAATTTATTCAAATTTATTTGAGGTTAGTAAATAAGTACCCATTGTCAATCAAACCAGAAAAGAGCGACATGGAACAACCGCGCATGCAAATACAATCAGTCAACTTGCCCAATCTTAGGATACCAATATTCTCGGGTGAAATAGAGGAGTGGACAAATTTTATTAACATGTTTGATTTGCTGGTACACCGTAACCAAACTATTAAACCTGTGCATAAGTTTCAATATCTCAAAGGCTCATTACAGGGCAATGCCTTATCAATTATTTCAGGATTATTAATATCCGATCAAAACTATAAAATTGCCTACGGCACGTTACAGCAGCGATACGCCAACCCAAGGCTATTAGCTGATTTCTACTTTAAACAGATTAACGATTTTGAAAAATTGAGGAATTCGAATTATCAGGAAGTTAGCCAATTCTTGTCAATACATTCAAACGCAGTCAACGCGCTTAACGCCATGCAATTACCAGATTTAGCAGACTTTTTATTATTTCAATTAGCTGCGAGCAACCTCAGTGATGAAATGCGTTTAGAATTTGAAAAACAACTCGGAACATTTGACATACCAAGTTATCCAGTGTTAAACAAATTCCTTACTGAGCACGTGAGAGCCATGGAGGTAGTACAGAGATTACCAACAAGCCCACAACTTAAGACTAAACGACATGTTAAAGTAATGACAACCACCTCGACCGCCGCCGCCGCTAGCCATGAGTCAGATAACTATGACACTGAATCCGAGCAATGGGATAAGGAACCACTTAGTAACGTTGCACAATACCCACCACAGATGCAACTGCGTACTCCTACGGTACATGCAATTCGACCAATTTTAAAACCCACTAGTAAGCCTCTGGCACCACCACAGACCCTAGGTCAAATTAACTCCCGGTTGAGAATGCTAACGCGACCTAGTAATCCACCGCGTAATGACCCAACTGCGGCTGGTTGTTTTTATTGCTCCGCCATACATAGCATATTCCGCTGCCCAGGCTTTGTAGAATTGACCGCTACGGAACGGCGTTAGCACATACATCACACACGACGCTGTTTTAATTGTTTTGGCACGCACTATCAGCATGCCTGCAAATCGGACAAAACTTGCCAACATTGCCACGGGCCTCACCATTCTCTGTTACACGATGACAATACAGCGTCACCACAGTGACGCGCCTCGCTGCGACACCTAAGCTCAACGGAAAACCACACCACTACATCCGCTGGAGAACCGCACGCCCTATCTTGTAAACTTAGTTCTTCTTGTGCACTACTGGGCACTGCCAAGGTAATTGTCATTGACCAGTTTGGAAATCCGCACACTCTTCGGGCAATTATTGACCCTGGCAGCCAAATATCTGCCATAACGAAAACCGCCGCTTCACTGTTGAGCTCAACTACTCGGAAATCAAACTTAGCTTTGATTGGTGTCGCTTCAAAGACCACCCGCATCTCAGAAAACGTATCACTGCAATTATCCTCCAGACATGACACGCATTTTCGTATGACCGTGGATGCAGCGGTACTTCCGCACATCACTACGCCTCTGCCGTCAACCGCATTATTACCTAACAAACGCGCTAGTTACAAATACCTGCCACTCGCTGATCCGCACTTTGACCAACCCGCAAACGTCGACCTCATACTAGGAGCTGACGTATTCACCCAGATTTTGATCAATGGAACGAGCACGGTCATCCATGGACAACCCGCTACACTCCAAACACTGCTTGGATGGACTATACTGGGAGCATTACCCAGCAGCCTGTGTCACCACCCGCATTCATTTGTTATCTCTTTGGACTCGCTTGATCAAACCATTCAAAGGTTTTGGGAGGTTGAGGAAGTTCCCCATGTCCAAAGCGTCAGCCCGGACGACCAACGCTGTGAGAACTTATTCAACACCACCACCACTCGCGACGACTCTGGGCGATACATAGTCGCTCTACCTTTTAAGGAAAACACCGCAACGCTCGAGAACAATCGCAACGCAGTGTTGGCTAGCTACCGCACAATGGAAAACCGCTTAAACCGCCAGCCTGAAGTATCCACACAGTATCATCAATTCATGGCCGAATCCCTTACTCAGCGCCACATGTACCCCGCACCCACTCCATCGGACTACCTCATACCGCATCATTGCGTACTTAAAGCATCTAGTTCAACCACCAAGCTTCACGTGGTATTCAACGCCTCCTCTCCTGCTTGCAACTCTAACATGTTGAATCAACAATTAATGCCTGGGCCTAAGTTACAGAAGGACCTGCCCAACCTTGTCACTTCGTTTTGATTCTTCGTGTATGCTATCTGCGCTGACATCAAAATGATGTACCGCCAAATTTTGGTACGGCCTGCAGACCGTGGGCATCAACACATTCTTTACAGAACTTCTCTCAATGAACCCTTTCGGGAATTTGAGTTGGCAACTGTAACTTACGGCCTAACTCCTTCGGCTTACCTGGCACTTCGTACCCTCAAACAGTTAGTCCATGATGAAGGTAAAGCTTTCCCTCTCGCATCCAATGCTATACTGCACCAAACTTATGTGGACAATATAGTCACATGCGCTGATGTCAAAGAAGACGCTCAACTGCTCATCCGTAAACTCAACAGCATGTTTGCGCGTGCTGGTTTGGAACTCAGAAAGTGGTCATCTAACGAGCCCTCACTACTAGAAGCGTTTCCTGACACACACCTTGAAAACCCGCTGCTCTTTCAGGATGACTCTTCACTCATAAAAATCCTCGGACTCCAATGGAACCCCGCTTCGGACAATTTTTCCTACAACGTTCAAAGATTCAATCAGACACCCACCAAACGCACCATTTTGTCATACGTTGCCTGCACGTTTGATCCTCTCGGCCTTCTCACTCTAGTGACATTCTGGATTAAGTTATTCATCAAACAACTTTGGCAAGCCAAACTCGATTGGGACCAAACCTTAACCGCCACCTTACAGACCCAATGGCAAGAATTTAGTTCGCAGTTTCCGTGCCTGGAAGCTATTCAAATACCAAGGCATGTAGGACCACGGTCAGTGAATCACCAAATATTACGCTTCTGTGACGGATCTGAATCTGGGTACGCTGCATCACTCTACCTCAGGTCAGAGGTAGATGGGATAGTTACAGTTCAACTGTTGCTGGCCAAAAGCAAAGTAGCTCCTCTCAAAGTACTCACTATACCTCGGTTGGAATTATGCGGCGCCTCACCAAATTGTATGAATCACTTAAGGGTACTTTATCATTCATAACTAATTCTCAAACCGAGTTCTTCAAGGACCCTCCACTCAAATCACGTTGGTCTCTCCTGCAACACATGTCTAACCGCTTTTGGAAAATCTGGTCCAATCAATATTTACACACGCAAATGCAGCGTCGCAAATGGAACCAGAACTCGATTCCACTGACAGAAGGACAGTTAGTCTTTATCTCTGGTGAACACACAGACCCTCTCTGCTGGCCCATGGGACGCATAATGGATCTTCATCCAGGCCCTGATCACGTCACTCGGGTCGCCACTATACAGACCGCCCATGCTCTTCTTAAGCGCCCGGTACACAAACTTATAGGTATACCGCCCCTGTCTTAGTTCTGCTACACTCCTGCCTGGTCTTCTAAGCCGCTCATTGTCTTCCTTCACTTTCTTGAGTCTAAAAACCTTCGTTTTGGTGGGCGGTATGTTGAGAACAGCTGGATGTGAATCTCCTTGCATTAGGATAAGCGCTTGACCTAGATTAGTTTTTGGCTCTTTTTTCCTTGTTCCTCTAACGGCAGTAGTCAGAATGCGTTTGGTAACGCTTACTCTAGTTTCCTTATGTATTTGATCGCTAAATTCGCCGCATTTAACCGCTGTACTCCTCAAATATGTACTATAATTAACAGTAATTGAATGTGAAATATGTAACGAGTGTGCGTAATAAAGTTTTAACCGCGACTTGAGTTCAAACAAGTGTATTTAGCAAAGTGCTCTTTGTGTTCATTAGACAAAGCAATGTGTTGCAACCGCGCGTGTTAGTACGTTCCGTGCCTCAATAAAGACAATTATAACCAGAATTTCTCGGCAATCACGTGGGATACGAACGTTGAGTGTTCAGTGAATGTTTAACCTAGGACATTATAAAACTTAGTGTATAAAAGTGACTTTATTTTACTTGAGTGCCCTCCATCATGACTTTGTGTGTAGACTCCTGTTTTAATTAACGTCAAAGTGTTACAGGTACATTTCAGTTATCCTATCCAAGTGAAGGACTGCCAAGCCGCTGTTTCTAGGTAAGCTGTAGCGCTTAAAAACTTATTCTCTTTAAAAGACAGTTGTTGCGTCATAGTGTTCATAGCTTTTGTGTTTAAACATTCTATTTACGTATGTTTACGTATGGTCCTCCGGTCTAGAGTATTCATTACTAGCAGCAATTCAGTTAAAGAACATTTTAATTAGGTTACAAAATCAACAGAAAGGAAAATAGAAAATTGCAAGGAATATCGCTTTCTATTTTGCCACTTAAAATTGTTATCCTAACATTTGTATGTACATAATTATATTAATTGTATTATGAAATAATAAGAAACAAAAATAAAATTTTTCTTTGTTGATTTAAGTGTGAATTGACTTTTAAAAAAATGTTTATGTTTCTTGTTTATTTAATACTTATTTCCATTGCTCCAATAAAATTGAAGAAAAAGTTATAATTAAATGACAAAAATGTTAGACAATCTTGATGCTTCATTTGCTATGATTTGAGGGAACACAACTGCTGTTGCTTCAAGATAGATTTGGTGGGGAAGTTCAATGATGACATGCTGTTGACGCCTATGGGCATAGTGTTAAAGAGCTTCTATATATTAACATAATTCTGTCAGATATTGTTTTTTTTATTAAGTTGAAAATTAATGCTACTTTATGGAGAGAGATGGGAAACAGATGCTATACAATAGCAATAGAATAAAAATCTTAAATCTACCATGTCATTTACATTATATGAGTGTGTCATATATTGTGGCTTGAAATAAACTTGCTACTTATTTAGGATTGATTAAATCAGGAAAATTTTCTATATCTTTACTCTCAAGGTAAAAATATAACTTTGCTGTGGGTAACATCACATTGTGGTGTAATTGGTAATGAAATAGCGAACAAAATTGCCAGGGAGGCCTGTTCAATGTTTCCAGCTGATAGAAAGAGATTCTCCTTACTGCAGTGTAATAGTTCAGAAGGAAGATGTTTCAGATGCAACTGGACAGATATTTGGAAGTAGGGGATCACTGATCTAAACCTGTACCAAATACAACCAAAGCCACCAAAGGATGATACATACAAAAATATACTTCGTCCAATTGCTACTTTCCCAGCTTTAGCACATACAGGTCATATTGAGACTTAAAAAAGTTAGTTCCTCTTTAGCCTTTCAGACTCTTTGCAATGCCAACTTTGTGGTGACAACGAGGATGAGAGCTTGGGGCATATATTATTTAATTGTCACTACCCGATTCCTGCAAGGGATATTCTACGAACCCGAGTATCCACATGGCAGGAAATACTATACTGGGCTATTGCATCTATCATATACCATGGACATTGGACTATTGGCTACACCTGAAGCTGGGCACCTATATGAAGAAGTAAGAAATAAACTTGCTCCCTAAGAGTATTATATATCAAATGAAAGCATTAGGCGCATACTGTAAGCAGCATTGCTTTCTTTTTTCAATTTAAACTTATTTAAAGTAAACTAAAAATACTGTATTTAAGTTATATTGTAAAATCAGAAATAAGACTCACCAAAGGTAATTTCATGATGAAATCATGTGCATTTGCTATTTTAGCGGCTTCTTCCATTTCAGATACAGATACATTCAAATCACAACAAATGTTTTCAGCAACTGTAGCAGCAAACAAAACTGGTTCCTGACCAACAAGACCAATTTGACTCCTCACCCATTTGAGATCCAATTTTTTTAGGTTTATGTCATTCATTAAAATCTGAAATTCCCACATAATACAATTTTTTTATGCATTAATTGAAAATGTTTATAGTTTATAATTATTAATAAGTCAATAAAAATAATAACAGATAAATGCTACAATTCCTTTGTTTCCAACATGTTGTTGTGTATTTCATTTGAACTCTGTAAGTAGCTAGAAATATTTGGCAATGTGTATGAATGTGATTGTAATGAAAAAGTGAGAGAGGGAAAGATATTTAACACATTGTCTGAGGATGTACTGGATTCGATGCCTTGGTATTCTAGTGCCACTAGTGTATGCATCTATCCCCATCCATGTAGAATGACAAACGTCGCCTTTACTTCAGTACAAACTTAGCTTCTAATTTTAGTAAAGTGTAATAAAAGATTTTTACTTGTAATGAGTGTTTGTGGTTTCTTCTTACTGTCATGATTTTTGCAAATTCTGTGACCTTTTTTATCCTTGTGTTTATTTTACTAGTTTCATGTATTCATTTGAATTTCTTTATTATTTTTTTTTTTGTAAACGTAAAACAACACAAACCACAATCATATGTTCAGCATTTGTCAAAAGTGAAGGAGGGTTTTGTAAATATTTTGTGTATAGAATTAATGTGTCAACAAAGTTTATCTCTGATAAAACAATATTTATAGCATAAACACACATCCCAACTACTGTGTTTTTACTTGTCTAATATACTAATACTTTACTTCACTATAAACATTTATGTTACATGGGCTGACTAGATTAACTCTGATGTCTTGAATAAAATTAGTCATTATGGATGGAAACTTAACTTTATTCATCAATATTCAGATTATTGTTGATAATATTAATTAAATTTATAAATATTATATTTCAACGACAGAGAGAGTAGATATTATCTTATCCTAGCTGCATAGAACATCTTCAAAGCAATTTTTAAATGGTTAGTTATACATATTTATTTTAAAATATTATTTAATACAGCTTCTATTTTGTCATTTAAAACTCTAATACTATATAATTTACTAAGAGTTTTTAGTACTTTTTGTTCTAAGTTATTTTTTTTTGTTGTTAAAACGAATAAACTTTTAAATTTATAAATAAATTAACATAATTTTAATGTTTAATTAGAATGCTAATAATGGTTTTACGCTTTAAGTATTCATTTTTGAATTATTTCAATGTATTTGCTTAAAGTGTTGAAATACTTCATACTGCAATGAATATGTTAGGAAATTTGATAGAAACCAGTGAAACAAGGTTGAAACACTGATTTTTTTAAATGAAGATATAATGAAGGATTAGTGTGATCACAATTACTACTATGAAAAAGATAACTAAGGTATCCTGTACTCTTTCATTGATACAAAGAATGACTATCGATTTTGTAATAAGTATTATTCAAGTATTTATGCTACGAAGCCTATATTTATTTATGAGAATGTTTATAAATTAAATCAATACCTCCCCCAGAGTTGGGTCATAAAAGCGTTCAATAAGCTGAATGGTCGTAGACTTGCCACTTCCAGATCCACCTACCAAAGCCACATTCTCACCAGGTTTCACTGTGAATGTTAGGCCCTTCAATACCTAAAACAATTGAAATATAACTATGAACACTTAATTTGCAACGAATCTGACAAAATCAAAGTTTAAAATTAACAACATATTTTTATTTCTTCATGAAATTATTAATGAAAAACAGAATTCCAGAAGCTTAGTCTTGCTAGGTACCAAATAGCCTCTTTCAGGAACATAAAAAAACATACAGGAAGTATACTTGAAACATTGCTAAATAAAAAAAGGGCTTTTTAAAAATAAAGTAAAAATACAGTTAGAAACTAGGGAGTATCTTTGCTCTACCTTGAGTTATAGCTAGCTTAACCCTTAACTGACATACATCTGTGAGTTGTATATGAAGTTTAAGTTTTTCTCCTCCCCCTCTTCCACTAGCTATGGATTTCAAATTTTTTATATGGTTCACATTGTTTGGTTAATGTGAACAATATAACAATAATATTTGTCTGTGTGAAGTTTTTATGTTTCGTTGTACAATTTAATCTCACAGATGAACTATGTTAGTTAAGTAATAATTTCTAGGCAATTGATGTGATAGTTGAGTGTTGTGTTGTTTCTTATTTGCTGTTTGTTTTAATTGCTATTCATAATGGTAACAATATCACCGGACCTGATTAAGGATTCGCTTTAGGGATGGCAAGATAAAAAGTTTCCAAATAAAAAAAATAGAGGTTAACTAGTTAATAAGGAAATATCCAACCTATATTACTAGAGTACAGTAACCAAAAAAATTATAGAAATTAGCAAAATAATATTTATCATTTAAAAAAATTGATTTCATAAAATATGATACATTTCCGAATAACTTATTTCAAAATTTGAATCTCAAGTTTGTACACTTTATATTTGAGCCTCTGAAGTACTGGTTGCAACATTCTACCTTATTTCTTACAGACAGAAATGACTCCCCTGGTGATAATAACAGCGCATAACCAGGATATGGTTTTAGTACTTTCTTTTCCAACAAAAAAATTGAAAAAAAGGAACCTTTAAAAGGAGGAAAGAAATTTTGACTTTTTATATATCTCGTGATATATTTCTATATATTATCTACCCATAGGCCTATATTTCATTTATTAGAAATAAAATATACTTATGAATCACATTTTAATAAGCTAACTATCTAATAAGCTATTTTAAAAACGTTTAAAGATAAAGGAAAAAGAGCCATGAACATTCAAACAATGACATTAAACTAGGTAATTAATTTTACCCATTAAAGAAGTATAGTTAACATTTAATCCAAAATATTTTCTACAACCACACTGGATTGTCCTGCCCACTAGAAAACTATCATGTTTGATGAACGTAAAATTTATCATGAATTTAACATGACAATTGTTAAGGAAACTTAATAGTCTGTATAAAGCTTGTTATAGAATGTTATAAGCTTGTTATAACTTATAAAAACAAAAATGAACTCCATTGGTTGCAACAAAGCTGATGAAATAGAATCTCAAGAGGATAACATGTAATAAAAAAAAAAATTTTCAAGTAAATTCCTACTGATGTCAAGATAAAAAACTGTTTATTTATTTCCAGTTTGTATATTTTATTAGTTTCATTCATTTTTAACCCTAAATCACTATTTATGATATTTTGTGGTAACCATGGCATCAGTTTAAGGTTGTACAATAAATGTTTCGACGACAACCAGATGCGGGAAAAATTCATATACGCCTTTGAAATTAATAAATAATTTCTTGATATTGGAAAGTCGGCACAGTGCCAAAGCGCGATGGACTTTGAACATGAAGATTTATAGTTCAAATCCCAATAGTCCCTAAATTTTTATAATTTAATTAGTGAATTAATATTTGAAAAACTTTATTAACATAAATTGTCTTCCATTATAGGTTAAGAAATGTATTTGAACTTTTTTGGATGAATAAAAACCTATTTTATTAATGATTAAAAATCTGTACAAGATATATATATCAGGAGAGTGTGAGCTAATAGAGGGAATTTAATAAAAATAAACCAGTTATTGGTCAGAGGGGAATTTTAAAATAATATATTACTTACTTACTAGCCAAAGCCCACCCTTGGCTGTTGAGCCATTTGGTGACGCGCTGACCAGTATAGTCGAACCAGTGGGTGATCATCATCTCTGGAATGGTTGAGCGTGCTGCACTTCGCAAGATGATCCACATTCATCGTATCGTGTCCACAGAGAGGGCATTCCGGTGTTGGGATCACACCGATGCGATGTAGATGGGCAGCCGGGTAGTCATGGCCGGTTTGCATTCTGAACTTGGCAACGCCTACAGCTAGTAGAAGTCTGTAGTCGATGGGGCCTGTGCTGACTAGGTTTTCCCATTTTCTTCCTGCTGATTGCTGTGTGAGGTGCAGTTTTCTGGCTCGGTCGATAGTTTCATTGATGAGAGCTTTCGTGCTTTGCAGCGAAGGCATGCAAATGGATTGTGCCATGGATGTGCCTTTCTTGGCCAGAAAGTCTGCCCTCTCATTTCCATAGATGCCAACATGGCTTGGGATCCATTGTAAAGTTATAAGTCAACCCCCATTCGCCAGGTGTTCCAGGGCTTTTCTTGTCTCCATTGTTCTTTTGCAGTCTGTATCTGTATTGCGCGATAGGTTAAGGATAGCCGCTTGTGAATCGACGAAGAAAACTGCCTGTGTAGGGGCTATTTTGTTTAGTTCTGCGGCTGCTGCTTGTACTGCTGCTATTTCTCTATCTTAGTTGGTCTGGGGAGTTCCCACTGCTAGGTATCCCTCAAAATTGCAACTGTAGTAGGCAGCTCCTGTTGCACCTGTTTCCGGTATTGAAGATCCATCCGAGTATATATGTAACCATTACATATATAGTTGTGGGTACTCTTCATTGTTTGTGTGCAGGGCTGCTTACCTCAGTTCTACATCCAGGGATTATGATTTCGACTGACTGTGGTTCTTCAATCCACAATTAGCTTTTGGTAAATTGTGGAAAAACTTGCGGTAATCTGTAAGCAGTGCTGGCTTCTCTAAGGCTATTCCATACTTTAAGGCCACCCTCTCATAGGACGCCATTGGGGTTATTTGAGTCTTCAGTCGGGCCGTGGCTTGTCTGTAGCTTGTCCAATGAGTGTGTACTCCTCTGTGTCTCTGCCAGAATCGGAGAGCTATTTTCTCTCTATGGCTTTCCATTGAACTACACTTCATTTGTGCCTCTATTGCTGCAATGGGTGTGGATTTAGGTGCATCGGTTATGATCCTTAACGCTGTGTTCTGCAAGATGTCCAATTTGCTGAGGGTGTTACGGTTGCTTGTGATGGTCACTTCACTTCCGTAGTCAAGAACAGGTCTGATATATGACTTATAGGTAGTATCTGTCAGTCTTTTTAATATTTTAGTTCTTTTTGTTGCTTTTTCCGCGCACTGTTCGACATGAGGACCCCATGTCAGAAGTCTATCAAGTACTACACCCAGATATTTGGAGAGACTACTTTTTTCCAACGGATCGCTTTTGTAATACAAAGAGAAGCGGGGTACTTTGGTGGAAAACGTGAACAGTTGAAAAGTGGTTTTTGTGGAGCTAACCGTCATCAAATTATAACTGGTCCACATTTCCAACTTTCTGAGAGCGTCATTAAATGCTGTTTCAAGCGCTAGGATACTGCTGCTCGTTGCCCACATAAGTAAGTCATCCGCTTATAATAGTACCTTGATTCCTGTCACTTCCTTAACGGCGTCAAGTACGTCATCAATCATGATGTTAAATAGCGTGCAGCTAAGCACAGCTCCTTGAGCGAGGCTTTGTTTTTAATTCGAAATCTCGACTTTCGGTTAAAATAATATATAAACCACTATGTTTTTACTTATGTATTCAAAGTTAAACTATAAGCACAAGATACATTATATATTATTATGATTTAACTAATACATTAACATACAACTCATGCCTATATACAGCGACTGCAAAGAATGGTTACATCACTCTAGTTTGTAACTTCTTGTTTGCTAGATTTTAATTTTGTAATAAGACCCTCTGATGATGATGACATGGTCATCGAAATGTACATAAGGGTTCAATCTTAAGTAACTTGTATTATTTGTTATTTTTATTACATTAACCCTCCAGTAGCCGGGCAGGCAATAGGTATAGCCCAGTATATTTATTTTGCCTATAATTCAATTCCTAGGAAAGGTGAAGGGAAACCAGTTTATTAGCTGTTGTTTTTAATCTATTCTGGCTACTCAGTCAGTGTTTGTAATGAGGTATTATGCATATCTTTACAATAAAAGGTTGTATACCTTTTGCCCTCATGATATTGTGAGTTATTAGTGTTCAAAATATTACCCATTAACAAGTGTTGGTATTTGAAAAAACTTGTAAAGAATAATTCCTCAAATGAAGACATTAAATTTAGATAATTAGAGCTTGGTTAGTGAGAATTATTCACAACGGTAACTTTAAATCTCACTACACGTTAGTTCTTAATAAAAACAAACACACTAGTCCATAACACAATCAGACTAGTTTGATTCCTAATCACTTTAACAATATTTTATGACTATCCGAACTTTAAATTTTGTAAATTTGTAAAAACTTACTGAGGTAGAACGTTTTACAAATTTACAAAATTTAAAGTTCAGATTATTATAAACTATTGTTAAGATAATTAAGACTCACCAATCCTAATAGACTACAAAATTAAAGAAGAGTTTGATTGTGTTATGAACTAGTGTGTTTGTTTTTATCAGAAACTAATGTGAAGTGAGATTTAGAGTTGACTATTTTACCTTTTACTGTTGGGAAGAAGAAACCTTTATTGAAAATTACAGTGATGATGAGGAGAGTGATTACGCTGATGAAAAAATATTCTATCTGGCACAGATGCCTTGGAAGAGGTTATAAATACTGATTTGTGATGAATAATCACAAATGGATTCAATGCTATCAATGAAGATAATGTTTCTAAGACTTAGAAACACTTTGAGGAATTATTATGAAAGATATGACAGTAAGGTATTAAGTCATTTCTACAACACAAGCCTTACAAAATAAACATACTTACTTCAACGTCAGGCCGAGCTGGGTAAGTAAAACGAACGTTTTTAAATTTAATTTCTCCTAGTTTAGAATCAACCTTCATTCCACCTGCATTCACATCGATCGCTGGCCTTCTTTTTAGTATCTTAAAGATCGACTTTGAGGCCCCTTTAGCTTTGGAAAATGCTTCTATATAAGGTGATGTCAAACCTAAATTTGAGCCTCCAATCACTATTCCAAACAAAATCTGCAAATAAACGTGCATACTATAAATTGATCAGTAAAATCATAACTATTTGTAGATAATAATAGCCAGATTTTCTAAAAATTCATTGAATCTTAAAAAATAATATTTAAAGTTATTAATCTGGAAAATTTAGGAAATGTCTGTAGATTTAGTAAATTAAAGATGAGAAGAAATGGAAGGAAAGATTCAAGTATCATAACAAAAGTCAAAGAAAATAAACAACAAAGTAGAATTTTGCATACTGTGACAAGAACAGATGATACCATTTATTACTTAAAGATAAGAAAGTGGATAATTATTGAGATAAACAAGAGAATAGGTGGACAGATTGCCATTAAAGTAAAGGAGTAAATTATGTATGGATATATGGACCCAGGATGAGTTATGAAGTTACAACTCATAAAATCAGATATTATTACCTAGGAAGAGTATCAATATAAGAAGAAGACGATATTTAGTTATAAATGGCCCTGTTACATACTTTCTTTAAATTAAGTATAATTTAAAGCCATTATAAATGCTTCAGAGAGAGACTCCTTTTCGGCCAACCGTTGTCCCTTGCAAGGTTCGGTACGACACAGTTCATTTCAAGACGTCAGTAAAACGACATCCCTCTTTCTTTGTTTCTCCCGTCGTGTGGCGAAGATATTATTAGCATATATAGTGACTATTTTGAATTATATGTGATTATCTCTTAAGTTACTTAGGTAAGTGATAAGTGCGTGAAAGGGTGCACCCGAACAACTGTCTGTCATCTGACAGGAAGGACAAGTGACGGTACTTCGCCCAGTGAGGTATGTGCAATAGCTGTTAACTTTTTTCATTTGTTGAGTATTTAAGGTCCTCCGGAAAACTATGCCGTTACATGGCAAAATATTTAACAGGACCTATAATGAACTTGACTAGACACAAACATGATAAGATTAAATTGAAGGTACATACATGCTGATGATTGCATGAAAAACAATATGAATATAATTAGCTTTAATGATTATATTATAATTTCTGTAAAACCAAAGATTATAAAAGTGTTTTAAGTAACTTTGACTATTACAATATATGTATAATCATTTATAATAATAATATGTTATATATATAGTGGGATTTAACCCGGCAGAGGTCGCGTCACGGTCTTTTCCACCGGGCCTTCACCATTTTCTTAATATCTCGAACTGCCGATTTTTGTAAGCTTCCACCCCCTCAGTACCTTCAAATAGACTCGTCCACTATCGAATGCTGTGTTTGTATTTTCGCTATCACCAACGAGTGTCTTAGTGCAGCAGCCTAAAGAAAAGCCAGTGTGGAAACCACCGTGCGCGACCCCTCGCATGTGCCAAAGTGTGACATAATTTTTAATTTCACTTTTGTGTTATTGATCGTTTAGTGTGTTGTGTGTTATATTTATTGTGTTACTACGCAATATGAATCGAGCAGAGGAAGAAAGATTTGCTAGAGTGTTAGATACAGTCGAAAGGGAAGAAAGGATTGAAAATCCTGGTAGTGTTAGAAGACAACTTTTTCTTGAAAAGAAACATTGAAGAGATGCTGGACCTACAGCCGCAGGGGCGAAATATTGGAGATGATGCACGTGAAGGACGATGTGGTCTATGCAACTAGAGACAAAACAGGCAATAAAAAACTCGGTGCAACAACTGCGTTAGATTCATCTGCAGGGAACACACTGTACCTTCTTCTCAAGACTGTGCCACCCAAGGGCATCAATCGGATGAGGAAGTGTAAGGAATTTCATTGCTATAACCCTCAGGTGCTTAGACATATTGTATGTCATTTTTGTTTAAAATTATAAATGTTTACAGTTTCATTTCATTACTATAATTGTAGTATTACGATAAATTTACTTAAACATTCAACACATTTTGATTCAAAATTGGTTCTTTTACTTTACAGCTATTGTAAACATCCAGTACATTTTCTTATTCAGAAATTAGTTTTCTTTCAGAATTTATTATTAAACATAAGTATTTGTAAAAGAATCCTTATGTTATGACAACTTATCTAAAGTGTTGTATTTTTTTCAAAAAATAAATTTGTTATATCTTAAAATAACATTTAAAATTATTTAATACATTATTGTCACAATTAAAACCAATAGAACTTGAGTAAATACATTATACTTAATTACGATGTTTGTATTTTTAAATTAAAATATTGTTCGGTTTTTTTCGTATTAATAAAATGACCTGGTCGAATCCACCGTGTGCGACCCCTCACGTTTTATTTTTCACACGACCTCTGCTGGGTTAAATAATCAATTTAATTCTTGAATTTTGTAGTCCATTACGTTCGGTGAATCTTATTAATCACTTAAACAATAGTTTATGACTATCCGAACTTTATATTTAGAAAATTTGTTAAAACTTACTGAGACAGAACGTTTTCGATCGCTATGTGCCGATCTTCATCAGTTTCTTCTTCTTGGAGATGTTGGGTCAAGCGGTGACGGTTTTAAAGATAGGTTTTCGATAGTATCAAAAAGTGCGTGTGATTTGTATTGTGTTTGTTCGTTTAATATATTTGTATTTTGTGTTTTTGTGTGTCTGTAAATTTCATATTGTTCTAGTGTGTTGAGATGCGGTCCTTTTTTGTTGATGTGTAGGATTTCTAAATTAAGATAAATGTTTGTGTATTTGTGTCCTGTTTTTTTATAGTGATTGTAGAATGTTGAGTTAGTGTTATGTTTGTGTTCTTCGACTCTTTGTTTAAAGCTGCGACCTGTTTGTCCAATGTAGAATTTGTTACATTCGTCGCAGTTTAGTTTGTATACGCCTGGTGCTTGTAGTTTATCTTTGTTGTTGGTGTTGTAGTATACAAAACCAATAACAAATTACAATACAAAATACAACACAACACCAACAACAAAGATAAACTACAAGCACCAGGCGTATACAAACTAAACTGCGACGAATGTAACAAATTTTACATTGGACAAACAGGTCGCAGCTTTAAACAAAGAGTCGAAGAACACAAACATAACACCAACTCAACATTTTACAATCACTTAAAAGAAACAGGACACAAATACACAGACATTTATCATAATTTAGAAATCCTACATATCAACAAAAAAGGACCACATCTCAACACACTAGAACAATATGAAATTTACAAACACACAAAAATACAAAATACAAACATATTAAACGAACAAAACACAATACAAATCACACGTACTCTTTGATACTATCGAAAACCTACCTTTAAAACCGTCATCGCTTGACCCAACATCTCCAAGAAGAAGACACTGATGAAGATCGGCACATAGCGATCGAAAACGTTCTGTCTCAGTAAGTTTTAACAAATTTTCTAAATATGAAGTTCGGATAGTCATAAACTATTGTTTAAGTGATTAATAAATCAATTTAATGTGACAAAATTTATGAATTTATGTAATAAGGAACAAAAGGGTGGTTATAGATCGCTAACACTTATTATGATCACTTAATTGATAGAATGTATCTAATAAGAAGAGATGAAAAGTGAAAGGACTGAAAGGTCAAATTAAGAGATTATGATAGAAGTAGTGACATAATTACGTGTAAGCATTATAAGACAAAATGAATGATAATAAACTGCCATGAACTTATGGAGTGAAAATTTAAAAAATGTTAGCATCAATGTAGAAAATATAAGAGAACTACATGTTAAAAATAATGTTAGTGTTAAGGATAATTAGAAATGATATGATTAAAAAAAATATATCTATGTAAGCCGTAATAGAATTATTTTGTCTTTTGGTATAGTGTAAGTTTGTACGAGTACAGGATTTTAAAAAAACTTTCATTTCTTGTCCTTATATTTAGAAAAGTATTATAAGACTATTGCTATTAAAGTGTGTATAGTATTCATCAGAAAAGTGTGCAGATATTCGGGTTCAAGGAGATTATAGAACAAATGATAACAATTGAAAATGTAAATTTATTGAATCAAATTTTGTAAAAATGTATAGTGCTAAAGGTAATTTTACAACAGGGGGTATTAAAACTATTTTAATAAATATTATCTGTCCCTAGCAATCGAATTACAGAAAACAATATACACAAAATTAGAGACAAGCCTTTAGACTCTATAGTAATGAATAGAGTTTTGTGTTAATTTGCTTAATTTACGTCCTTAAATCCATTAAATTACTAACTAATTACAAACATAATACAAAATAAGACTTACGATCAGCAATACTCCTGGTGTGTATACTTTGTGTTCCTTATCTCTGTCTCTTAAAATGAGTGGAGTTCCATACCAAAAGCAAAGTGAGTAGCAACAAAATATGATCATCCATGTAATACCTCCACTGAAACCCAAAAACATACCACTTTTTGTCCCTACTTTCCGTCCGGGTTCCATAGTCTTTTCATACCTGTAGGGCAGTAACAAAAAAAAATTTTGAGTAAATTTGGCAAATGTAGGTTATTAGTTATTTAATTTGAATAACTATTAACCTTTGTTGATTCCATCTTCGCGTGAGCTACTAGTAATCACTTACAACTTTTTTTAAAAAATGTTTTAACTTGCCTATAGTAGCACTTACTTTTTTTGTGTTGAGGACGGCCGTTTCGGGAGATGTGTCCCTTTGTCAACTCAGACCGTAACTCAAGCACCGAGTTACGGTCTGAGTTGACAAAGGGACACATCTCCCGAAACGGCCGTCCTCAACACAAAAAAAGTAAGTGCTACTATAGGCAAGTTAAAACATTTTTTTAAAAAAGTTGTAAGTAACTATTAACCCTATTAGTCTGGCATTTTTTGTATTTTCAAATATAAATTTAAGAATTTGAAGAATTTTTTGAATTATAACTTGAAAATGTGGAGTAATACAAGACATAAAGAAATATTACAGAAAGATTATTATAAAAATGTTATTAGTGTAATTATTCTAAGTTTAAATCTTGAAGGAACTTCAATTTATATATATATATATATATATATATATATATATATATATATATATATATATATAGGTTAGTTTTGGTTGGTAAAGATTATTTAGATTTTTTGGACTAGGAGACTGACAGACTTACCTTGGTAAGAGTCCACTCTGTAGTCTTGAAATAGAAACACATAAAAGCACTTAAACAATGATATATTTCAACCACACAGTGGTCTTTGTCAATCGAAGAGAAAACACAAAAAGAAATATGAGAGAATGAAATAAAATAATTGTAATCACAGATTGTGTAGAGTAGGAATCAGATGTCACAGATGCACAGATTAAAGATATATATATATATATATATATATATATATATATATATATATATATATATTGTTTCCATGAACATATGAGTGATTATAGTTTATATAAGTCTGTCAAGGGAAAAGAGATAAGGCTATTTGGAAGAAAAAAAAAAAAAAAAAAAAAAAAAAAAAAATGGATTTATCTGATGTTGAGGTTAGGGGATTCTCTGGACTTGGTATACCACTGGTATGATAGTTCCCACCTTCTCAGTTCTGAGGGATTGCAATCAGGGGGGAGTGATTTAATTATTTTTGTGGTGTAGCAGTCATCAAAAGTTGTGATGTTGTGACTCGCAGCATGTTGAGCTGTTGGTCTATCCATATTCATAATTTTAAAATCATGTCTGTGGCCATTCATTCTGATATTCAGACCATCCGTGGTCAGGCCTATGTACTGTGCTGAGCAAAGTTTACATTGTAGCTGGTATATGACATTTTTCGATGTCAATTATGATGACAATTACAATGACCCTGTATTTTGAAGACCATTTTTGTTGTTTGGCTGTTGAAACTATTTGCTGAGGGGTGTATTGGACACGTCTTGCATCTAGGTCTATTACATGGGAAGGAGCCATGAGGAAGTTTGTGTGGTTTCTCTGCATCAGGGTCTGGTAGTTTAATTTAATAGAAAATTATATAATATTTAATAGAAAGATATCAACAGCCTTCCAGAGAAGAGGATACCCAAAAAAACTCATTGAAAACCAAATTCATTCAGCACAATCCTCGGTTCACCATAAACCACAAACAGAACAAAATAAACTGTCTTTAATAACAGACTACCATCCCGGTCTACATAAACTTAACAAGATATTGAGAGATGGCTTCAAAATTCTTCAAGCTTCCGTCCACACCAAAAATCTTTTCACCGATCCACCGCAAATTTGGTACAAGCAACCTCCCAACTTGAAAAACATCCTAGTACATCCTAAACTACCAGACCCTGATGCAGAGAAACCACACAAACTTCCTCATGGCTCTTTCCCATGTAACAGACCTAGATGCAAGACGTGTCCAATACACCCCTCAGCAAATAGTTTCAACAGCCAAACAACAAAATTGGTCTTCAAAATACAGGGTCATCATAATTGTACATCGAAAAATGTCATATACCAGCTACAATGTAAACTTTGCTCAGCACAGTACATAGGCCTGACCACGGATGGTCTGAATATCAGAATGAATGGCCACAGACATGATTTTAAAATTATGAATATGGATAGACCAACAGCTCAACATGCTCCAAGTCACAACATCACAACTTTTGATGACTGCTATACCACAAAAATAATTAAATCACTCCCCCCTGATTGCAATCCCTCAGAACTGAGAAGGTGGGAACTATCATACCAGTGGTATACCAAGTCCAGAGAATCCCCTAACCTCAACATCAGATAAATTAATTTTTTTTTTTTTTTTTTTTTTTTTTTTTTCTTTCAAATAGCCTTATCTCTTTTCCCTTGACAGACTTATATAAACTATAATCACTCATATGTTCATGGAAACAATATATATATCTTTAATCTGTGCATCTGTGACATCTGATTTCTACTCTACACAATCTGTGATTACAATTATTTTATTTCATTCTCTCATATTTCTTTTTGTGTTTTCTCTTCGATTGACAAAGACCACTGTGTGGTTGAAATATATCATTGTTTAAGTGCTTTTATGTGTTTCTATTTCAAGACTACAGAGTGGACTCTTACCAAGGTAAGTCTGTCAGTCTCCTAGTCCAAAAAATCTATATATATATATATATATATATATATATATATATATATATATATATATATATATATACAGTAGGGCCTCAAAAATCCGAGTCCCAATATCTTGGGCTTCTGTGCAATTGAAGTCTATTTCTACTTGAGCCTATTTCATCTATTTGAAAGAAAATGACGAGTCAGGCTTCCAAGAAATGTTTTATCAATAAGGTATGCAAAAGAAATGAGTAGGCTTCTAATAAATGTTTATATCAATAGGGTATGCAAAAGAAATGAGTCAGGCTTCCAAGAAATGTTTATATCAATAGGGCATGAAAAGGAAATGAGTAGGGCTTTCAAGATATGTTTATATCAAATGATCTTGGTCCCATCTACCACGAATTACCGCGACTCTACTGTATATAGTTACAAAGAAAATTAACATCAAATCTATTATATGTATAAGTGAAGGCATTTCTGCATGTTTAAAGTTTAGTTCAGTTTCAGGCAGGCATATAGGTAAATGCCTTAACAAAGAGAGATAACAAAATCTTCGACTGGTACTGTGATCTAACAGTAAATAAATTTACTACTAAAAATAATTGAAATGTCTTAGTGGCCAAAAAAAGTGTTTGCTATACTTACTTCCTATTGCCCACAAACAGATGTTCTTGTTTGTTGTTTTATTTAAATGAATATGGAATGATAGTTGCTTTCAAGTGATAACTGTAGAAGACAAAACAAGACTGTCCTGAGATTAATATGATTTTGTTGCTATGTTGTCATGAAAACACCTATTGAAGAAGTGGGTCGTCATTTTCTTGTTACAGGGCATTTATTTATGTTGAGTGATCAAGATTTTGATGTCCTTTAATATTTTAAAAAACACACATACAACAGAAAGACAGGTGTTCAACATTAACAAGAATTGGTGGCAAAGGACAGTAGAAAGTCATTGGTAAGAATGTCATATACCCCCTCATTTGGCTTCTCAATAACTCATTTATATGTAGCCCTAATTCATAAACTTTATACTCAAACTCAATTCCATTATGTTAAAGACAATATTAGATTCCATTAAAAAATATTTATTCAAAACCTTGTAGTAAATATATAAAATTAAATACAAAATCATTTTACTGAAGTTCAATAACAGCTACTTTATTCATTGATTGCAAAAATGTGATTACAAAATTCGAATTATTATTTAAAAAATAACATTTAAATTGCAACATAAACGTACACATAATGTGTTTTTCAGATTATTAGTTTTAATTTTTTTTAAAGTTTTAATGTTTTAATTTAAAAAATACCTTTTTATTTCTTTTTCTTCTCCATTATAAGCAGCCACTGTACGTATAGATGATAACACTTCCTCAACCACAGCTCCTGCCTCAGCATTACTTTCTGCTTCCTTAGTAGCAAATTTATTCTGCATCTATGAGACAAACACCATTAAAAATTCTCACTAATCAATGTAGTTGACAAAAACCACTACTTACTGATCTTTCTCAGCCAAAGCCTTATTTACTTGTTTAGTTCATTGTTCAATGTAAGTCATTGATAAGAATGTCTGATTATGTGTGTTATGCTAGTGAATCTGTGGTGTTTTGGTGTTCTGTCTTATAACAAAAGGAGCTTTTTAGTAAGTATTCAAATATAGTGTTTAATTAAAAGTACATTATATCGTTTAGAATGTGGTTGGTTTATGGGGTGCTTTTTGGATACAGTAGAGAGTCGATTATCTGAAATAATTGGAACCGGAGAGAGTTCAGATAGCCAACAGTTTGGTAAATCAATTAATATTTACAAAATACAGTACTGTATGAAAGGTTGGTAAAAATAAAGAGTTAAATTTAAATCAATTACAGTATCTTTACTAATGTTCAGAATTAAAATTGTTTACAGAAACTATTCCGTTTTTCTAAAATGTTACTGTTCTGCCATGTTTTAAATTGAGGGGAAATAGCTATTAATATTTTTGTTTTAAATTTGATCTTCTTGGTAGCCAAATCACACATTTGTTTCAATTACATGAGTTGCACAGACTCTCCTCCTGCTTTTCAAATCAGTATATTGCTCCAATGTCAAAAGCACCATTTCATCTTCGTGACTAACTTGATTTTCATTGTATATTTCTTCAGCCTTCTCTTTGCTAGCAGCACTTTCTTCTTCTTTCCTTAAGACAATCACAATTTCATTGTTGTATAAAATTTGAAATCCTGGGCCATTGATATTCCCTAACCCCTTAATCAAAATCCTCTTTGTTACAATAAAAAAAGCCTGGAATCTCCTAGAACAACTCTTCAATTGTCTGGATGTTTTTAATGTTTCTTCCTGTATTGGAGCTACAGCTGTTTTCTCAGTCAATTCATTTCAGGCCTTGTTCATGTTAAAGATGCCAAACTAGCATATAGCACTAGCCACCATTCTGCAACAGTATTTGATGTTAAGGTTTTTAAAACCTTCATAAACTGCAGTTACTAGTAACAACTGACGCAAGACTATTTTTGTACACCCTTTTCAGTTTCTTAATTACACCTTAATCTATCATTTGGAGTAATTCTGTCAAATGAATTCAATGAGGTAGCTTATGGGTGGGTAGCCGCATTATCAGTCAAAAGTATGACCTTTCCAGTTTTCTTCTCCTGTTTTTGGAATCTTTCCCAGCTTGAAATAAATATCTGTGAATGCTACTCATAAAATATTTCTGATTTCATCAATTTTTTTTTTTTTTTTTGTTCATTTAATTGATGTTTTGGATAATTGATATTTAAATAATCAACTCTCTACTGAGGTTTAAAATTTTGTGTTCATCACTATAGTTCTTTTATTGATGAATGTAGAATTTCTGTGTCATTTTGTTTCATTTTTTTTGTTCATTTGTATAGTGTCTTGTATATGTATGAAGAAATTTGATTTAGGTTGTGTGTTTTTCATGTCTTTTATGTGTTCCTTATATCTTCCTGTTCTAATAAAACATTCGACAATCACTAAATGTGATTTTTTATTAACATTCTCTGTTTGTTTTGGGATTGTGTAGGTGTTTCTGGTTGTGCTGGTTTTGAAGACAACTTTGTACTTGAATTTTTTAGAATATGAAGCTATTTTTGTATGCCTTATCTTAATAGGCTATGTCAAGATTATGTACTTTTGTTCTTGTATGTTATTGTTTATTGTGGTGTGTGTTTTAGCTATGTTTTTGTTTTTCGATTATTATCCTGTCTATCAGGCGGTTTTTATTTTTTTGTAATATATTTTACTTTGTTAATTCATTTCTTTTGCCTACATTGTTTATGGGTTGATGTGTCATGGAATGGAAGACAGCATGTTTGTGTCGTACTTGATGGTTTGATGTTGAGTATTACTCTGTGGTGGTGGATTTTCTGTATACTATAAATTTGTGATTTTAATGTCTAAGTAGTTAATTGTGTTTTGCTGATTCATTTCAAGTGTGTATTTTTTAATGTTTCTATTAATAATGTATATTTAAATTTTTGTAAAATTCAGTTTTCTGTTGTTATTAATTTTCTCATATTTTTTACTTGTTATTCATTTTAGTTAATTTATGTATTTTTCTGCATTTATTATTTGATATATTTTTTACTATTAATTTATTTAGCTCCTAAGTTTTATTTTATTTATTCTTATTGGATTTTTAGAAAAAGCTATTATTAAAGATTTTATATATTTTAAAACTTAATCAATTTTTTAGTCATTTGATTATCTTTATTTATAATTAATTGAGTCCATAGTTTAGTTTTTAACTAAAACTCTTGTAAATATGTTATACTTGGCTGTAGGAGTACTTACTTTTTTAATTGTTGAGGACGGTCATTTCAGGAGATGTGTCCCATTGTCAACTCAGATGTAACACATATTTACAAGTGTTTTCTGTTATCTTTATTTTTTATCTGCTTATTAAATTCTTTGTCATAACTTTAAAAGTAATAGAAAAAATGTAATTTTTACAGTCTTACATGAATAATATTGAAATATTATCTGCTGATCAATTGAAAATACTACTCTAATTTCACAACAATAGGTGGCAAAAATCACACCCTGTAATACCATAAAAAAAGTGAGAAAGGTTTAAAAATAAGAAAACGAGAAATTAGTTGAATAATTTACTGAACAATCCCTTGAGTTATTGCTACTAATTAGCCTACAATAAGAATTTATGCAGAACAAGTTAATTAATAATAATATTGGTACTTTAGAACTAACAACAGCTTCTTCGCTCAACCCACTAACTCTACAGCTTATCAAAACCGTTTGAATCCATAAAAATAAAAGCTTACCTTAGCAACAAAAATTGTGATGACGATAAATACAGGCGTAATACTGGTCATAACGAGAGTCAACTCCCAGCCGTAGAACAAAGCCACAATGATGGATGCAATGAAAGTGCTCACTAAATAGCAAAATATACCGACCTTCTCTCCTATTCCATCTTGCAGTTTATCTAGACTGCTGTAAAATACAAAAATATACACTGTTTAGTTGCTGCATTCTAGTGGAAAAAAGAAATTAAAAAGGGTAACAAAAGATATGAATTTGAGTCTAGCACATGAAATTATTAAAGTGTTAAATAGTTAATTCCACTTTACATACCACATCATAACTAACCTATAGTACAACTACTTGCAGCAAAAGTATTTTACAACAAATATATTTTTGCAATTTTTTCTATGGTGATTAGAGAATAAATGTTTTAATGACTTGCCAAACTTTTAATTTATTCATAAATCAAATCAAGGTGATTACAACTAATTTTAATTTGAGTAAATTTATAGAAACTTACTAAGGCAGTATGTTTTTGATTGCACCAAGCAATTTGTATCAGTGAGGCGCATTTTGGTAACAACAAATATAACACCTATGTTTGACCAGTCTCATTGATATAGGGTGTAAAAGACTATGTACATGTTTCATAATTTTTAAATGTACACATTATTTGAGTTAATGAAGATTAACATTTAAAAAATACATTAGTATTAACATGTTTAAATAGTTTTAATTTTTTTAAATAGAACTTTTAAAATCTTTTAAAAAACAATGTATCTGTAAACACTGAAAGTATAATGATTTATTTTAAAAATTCATTAGCTTACTCTGTCAAACGTGTAGCAAAAGCTCCTGTATTTTGTGTATCATGCCAGGATATGTCTTGTCTTAGTACAGCTTCCAGGAATTTCTTTCTGATCCTACCGACCTATAGACAAATTTATTAAAGGTGTCAGTTCACTTATGACAGCAGATAAAATAAAAACCAAAAATAACTTCCTTCAACAATCACACATATTACATGCCACCAGTACTGTTAACTTATTAAACAGTATAGAAGCAAGTCACTTCACTAAATTATGTCTCACATTAACAATGACACTGATATTTTAGTAATAACCTCAAAGAACCAGAACAGTATAGTAAAATTAATTTCAATTAATAATTACTACCATGATATTCAAAACTTTTATTTAATAATATAGTTCACTTTTCTAGATAGACAAAAACTCTAACTAGAACTCTAAACTCAAAACTATACTAACTCAATTGGGACTGGACACAACTCCAATAAAGGAAAATTCGTATAATTAGATTTTTTCCAAAAAAAAGGATCCATTTTAATTAATTAAGGTAGTAGCTTTTTCACAAAGAATCAGACTCAAAATTGGATTTCCCATAAAATATTGATGCAAAAATCCACTTGAAAACGGCACCTTATAATTCTATGTTTTTTACTGCCTTCATTGATTTTATTCAAGAAGTTTAAAAGTACAGAGTAGGTGTAATCTTTTAATGTCTGAAACCATTGTTTGCCCAACACTGTACTTCTCAGGCAAATGTTTACCTTTAACTCTTTTATCTGATTGATATATGTGTAATTATTTTATCCGCTAAAGATCATTTTCTTTTTAGAAGCAATGGTGAGTGACAAACTAACTCAAAAACAAAATAATGGATTAAATGAATCAATGATACACTGAACGACTAATCAAAACAAATAGTAACAGGTTAAAGGCACTCGAGGACAGATGACAGTCAACTACACGAAACGTCCCTGAGACAGTGAATCAGCATCCAAGTAATGTTTGTGCTATGCCTACACTAGCTTTGCTGAGAAAGACCAATAGCAAAGCTCATGTAGATATAATTATTGATTTGGAAATCTTATGTCAGTATTAATCTGGAAATCAGTATGTTTGTATTTTTAATTTTTTCTGATAATCTGAAAGTGATTCGGATAGTCAATGATTTAGATAATTGGAGTTTTACTATATTAGGAACTTTTTTATTTAAGCAATGGTAAACATTTGCTCTGAAATATAGATGGTCACTCATCTTCTAGACAGTCCTGCTAGAAAAGTTTATTTTTTTGTTTTAGGTTTTTTAAACTGGTGTTACTTAAAAGTATTTTTTTGTTCTTATAAATACTTCCATTTTTTAAGAGCAATATTTTGATTTACTGTTTCAAGTTTATATAACAGATCAATATAATTTAGGAAACAACATCTTTTTACCGTATTTAAAAGTTATGTCCTTTGTTGTGAATTTGTGTTGCATTATGATTGTGTATAGGACCATTAATGTTAATAAAAACCTTTCATCCTTTAGATAAATTAGCAAGATTCCTACTGTTATCATCATTAGGAGCTACTGTTATTTAATAAAACTCAAATTCACTTTGTAACTGTTATTGTATCAAAAACTCATTCAATCACACTTCCAAAAATTTGTTTAATTTTGTTATAAAATAAATGTTGAAAAAAATCATTTCATAATTACTCGTATAACATTGGATAACCAATAAATACTTTCTCATAAGTAATTATTTAAGGAACTAAGCAAAAACTATTAACTTACTGCGCTAAAGTCAGCAAAAGAAGTTAATAGTTGTCACTTAGATCTTTAAATAATGACTTATGATTTAATCAGTGAAATCAGGATGATTACAACCAACCAGCTATAATTATTTTTTATAAAAATTAAAATAATAAGTCATACCTTCCGCAGTGATGAGTAGTTAAGCAAAGAAATTGACATTGCTCCAAAGATAAAGTGAAGGGTATTAATAGCGAGTGTTCCTAGCAAGTAAGCAATAGAATCATTAATAAGAGAATCCATCTGCTCGCTGTGGGGTGCACCAGTACTGAAAAGTATTGTGATTTATATAATTAATTTATAAATCTAAAGTTAATTATTAGTAACTATGCATAGATACTATGAGAAAGATATTTTCAAAAACTTTTCTAGTATTTTCCTAACTCCTTGTGCCCTAAATCTATAATCCTTAAAAGCCATAGTTCTTACGCAGCTTCTGCATCAAACACAACTGATTTACTGTGAATGCAAAGGAAATATCCAAAATAAAAGGCAAACATTTTTAGTATAATAATTAACTTAGTTATTTTATACGCTGCATTATATATATATTTTGTAAAAATATTTTTTTAAATATTAGAAAAAATGTCTTCTAAGATCTCTGTTACTGTATATTATTGTTTATTTGAAAAAAATGAGTCTATGGTTTTTGTAGAACAAAATATCATACAAATGCTTCAAGAGAATTTGTTTTTAAAATCAAGTTATAAATAATAAAAGAACCCTTCAGACAATGGAAATGAGATATCATATGTAAAAAGCATAATACGCAGTAAATTTGTGCAAACTAAACACTAGTGAACATTAATTATGGTGACTTACTTTGTTTCACCTCCTCCAAACCATGGGAGCATAATTGAAGGAGAAATCACAGAGCCTTGAGTGTTCCGAGCGATAAGGAGTGTCATGAATTCTCCATATATTACAATGACAAAAGGAAAAGAAACACCCATCAATATTGCAGAAATAATTCCAAATATGAAGCATAAACGTTCATTTAATGTTGAAAGTTCGACCTGTAAATCAGTTCAAAATAAATTTCATGTAATTTTATAAATAATTTAGTTATTTCTATTGCAAGTCAAGTGATTTGTTTCAATTGCTTTTATTGATATCACTTGGCACAAAAACCACTACTTACTGATATTTTTCAACAGACGTGTTTCACACTAGACCAGTGCATTGTTCAATGCAACTGCTAAAAAATATCAGTAAGGAGTGGATTTTTTGCCAAGTGATATCAATAACAACATTTTTTAAAAACCTCAAGATGTATAACACAAAAACTGCAAGATTTGCTTCAACAGAAGAATATCAGGTTAGATATGAGTTCACCGGTAAACATTAATTAAAATATTTGCAATTTCTTACATTTGCAATGTAATATATTGCATAAACTTCAAATTTTGCAAAGAATATTCTACAGCTATTATCACATAGTGCCACATATATCAGCTTCTTTCAGAGCTACATGTTACATTTTCATGCTTTTATTCTTTAAAAAACAGAACACAAAAACATGTCGCAATAAAATATTTCTTTATAATTTTACCATTAAACCGGAATATAACATTGCTTAAGGAATTGCTGTTTATTCTCTACAATCTTGATAAAACTATAAGAAACTGTTGCTTTTTAACAGTTCTAAGCAGGAACAGTTGCTACAAAGTGTTCCAAAATAAAAAAAAATAATCCTCAAAATCCTCTAATAATCCTCTAACTGTTAAACTGTTCTACAACAGTAAATTGAAAATTGTATAAAGGGTCATATATGAACTAACTAAAAGAGTCTTAACAAATTGTAACTTTATGTGCATATTATTATTATTATTATATTGACAGTAAAATCCTGGATTCAATCCTCAGTAGCTTCAAAAAGCTCTTTCAGCCCTAGGTTAACTCAGCCAGGGAAAATCTAGCATCTAGAGTATTAATTGTGGGTTGAAGGGTGGTGCTGGTCAAACTACCTTCCTTGAACTACAATGTAAGCCAGCTCTGCACTGACTCTCTTTATTTATATCAATGGTTTAAAAGATGTCATCATTAATATTGTTTTATAATTTTCTGATACACACACAACAAGCCTGGAATAAACCAAGGGATCCCAAAGGAAGAGAGTAGGGGTTGTTTCTTGATAATATTTTAAAACAGGTCTGGCAGGAACAGCTAAAGTAACAGATACATTTACTTTCAAGCAATAGGAATAACTTATTTCCGACAGTTGAAATCTGTCACAAGTTTGACTTCCTTTTCTATGCTTGATGAGAGAAATGTATTTGTTCAATAGTATTAGTAGTTACAGTTATTATTTTACACAAAATAAATGTTATTAGATGAAAAAGACATCTTACTTTTCATGAACCCCCTCTACCTCACAAGCACATGCAGTTAGAGCCCCACAGCAATAAAAAAATTCAGAGCTGATTGACTGAATTACTAAGCTACACTATTTCCATTAATAACCAGAATAGTTACGCTATTTCCATTAATAATCACAATAGATATGCTATTTCCATTAATAAACAGAATAGAAACGCTATTTCCATTAATAATCAGAATATATATGCTATTTCCATTAATAATGAGAATAGATACACTATTTCCATTATTAAACAGAATTGCTACGCTATTGCCATTAATAATATAGTCAGAATAGCTAAGCTGTTTCCCTTAATAATCAGAATAAATACGCTATTTCCATTAATAATCAGAATAGATACACTATTTCCATTAATAATCAGATTACAGTGAAATGAAACAGAATAGAAAGTGTCATCTTGACCCTTTAAAGAAGTGTAAGGAGCAGAATTGCCGATCAAAAGCTGACAATGAATTCATTAAAATACTATAAAAATAATAATAGTGCTGACAAGAAATATACTCAAGTTTATCAGTTGTCATTTTGATCTAGCTAGTTATTTTCTAAATATGACTGTAAATTCAAAGAAAAACATGAACTTAATTTTAATCTTACAAGTCATGATGTTCAAAATGAAATTTAAGGAATTGTGTCAGACGAAGTTTGGTACTAACCGAAAAGTTTCTCATAGAAACAAAATCAGGCTTATTTTTGGAGTTACGACACTGCAAAATTTTTAAAAAGTAAAGAATTTTAAATTTTGCAAAGTTATAAGTCTGAAAGCGCCCTATTTGCGTTCCATGAGAAAGATATCGTTGAATGCCATATCCCTAAACCACTAAAAATGTAGTTTAAAACATGTACCTTATGAAGTATGTTTTTAGCTCAATGTTGACAAGGTTTTAGATGTTTTATATTTTTGGGGTGAGTACTCCGGGAACCCATTTATTACCCCCAGCGGTGTCAAGAGAAAGTGGGGTGGAAAAACCTGTCAAAAAGAACCATACCAGAAGAAACCCAAAAGATCATACAGCCAGCCTGGGTGCTTGAGTATTCTTATACTAGAGGTAAAGAAGGGAATTCTCTAACTAGACTCACACATCTACTTAGTGAGTCTATTTAGAGTGTTACCTAATAATGTAGGTGAGTGATTCATTGTCTGCGTGTAGGTGAGGAGATTTTTTTTGCATGTAATATCTTAATATGACTTGCAGTTTTTGTGTTGTTCATCTTGAGGTTTTATGTATAAATTACACTTTTTTGTACTAACTTATTCTGAATAAATCAGTAATTAGTGGTTTTTTTGCCAATTAATACAAAAAGTGTAATTTATACAAAAAATTTCAAGATTTACTTGCTGAATAAATCTGTAAGTAGTGTTTTTTTTGCCAAGTTAGTACAAAAACGTGTAATTAATATTAATATTGTTTTAAAGAAATCACTAAACCCACTGCTACATTAAAATGAGGTAATATAGTTTCAAACTATCTCAGCTATTAATTTGGCTTTTTATCTTTAGTTTTTTCATATAAAAGTTGCTTTATTTTACATTAAGGTATGACTTATTAAGGTAACACATTTATTTAACAAGAATTCAAATTTACCTTGACTGTTATAAATTTCCAACTTCATGTGTAAAAAAAGATTTAATTTAAGTTAATAATGGTTTGTGTATCACTAAATACCTAAAAAAACCTAAATACCAACACCAACACCAACACCATCAGCAACACCGTCACCAATCCCAAAAAAAAAACACTATTGTTTACCTTATATTTGTCTTTTAAATGATCGAGGTGATGTTTTTCATTTTTTTCTTTTGTTACAGAGAGAGTCTTCCTGAAATGAAAGATTCTAAATTAATAAGTACTTCTTATCCACTTAATAAGCACAACTAATCATAATGAAGTAAACCATTTCTAGACAATTTTTTAATTTGTTTGAAAGTTTGTAAAGTTGGAAACCTCTTTTAAAGACAGCATTAGAGAGTGCCGAAACGTTCCACTAATTGAATAAATTTCTTTGACTCTATATTCAACCGGTTTATTGTTTATTCGAATGTTTTATCTTGTTTACCCGTCTTATAAATCTCGTGACATAGCAAGGGACTTGAGGTTCACAGGACGGGACTTCTATGTAGTGGAGGTGGAAGCTCCAACTGCCACACCCCATTCACATCTAGCCAGAATGATCAACGAGTTGTGGCAAAGCGATATGTAGGGGAGATAGCTCAAACTCGAAAAAAAACGAATAAAAAAAATACTACAGTGTTAAAACTTAAACGAAATCTTTATTGATTAATAAAGAGTTTTATCTTAAGTGTTTTATTGATTTAATTGGCAATTCATAAGCTGAACGAATCATAAGTGGGAAAAGACTCATTTTATTACCAATGACTTACAGTGACAATTTCATTCTTAACCACAAATGAATTGCTACTAATGTGACAATGTGTTTAAAACTTCGTTGATTTACTCCTTTTCAAATATATTCCCAACTACCAATGGAGTAGGTACTTATTTTATTAGTTTCTCTGTAAATGTTTGTTGTATTTAAAGGAGAACTGAAGAGAATAATAATGATTTATACATTTCGTAGATTCTGTAACGAAAATCCCAACCAGTAGCATTGTCAACACAAAAATATCTGAATTTTGTATTCTGGAATAGGTGGAACATCACAATCCGTTCTAAAATAGCAAGTCAACCGTCCTGTAAGTGTTATGAAAATATCACTATATATTTTATAGGTTCTTTATTAATCACCTGAACTCGCCTGAAATACGTTATTTTAACTGGCAAAACGTAGTAGTTCCTTTGTCCAAGTTGTTCTTGGGATTTTCAATCTGACAGTAGACTGAACCTTTCCCAGACTCATTAGTTAATCAAGAATGCTATTAAGCGTTCCAATATCGCCTGCATCTGTCCATTTAGTGCGCTAAATAAACAGCGAGGAGGTAAAATATTTTAGGTTTTGCGTGATTAAGTGTACGGATCCAACTCGAACAGATTATTCAGAGTTTATAAAAGCTATTTATAAAACCATGACCAACTTTACACGCATTGTCCAGTTTTGTGTGTTTGTGCCACTGAGTCTAGGGTAGGACAGTCATAGCAAAGAACGTATTTCTGAAAAAAAATAGGGGCAAAGAAGACTAGATTGAATGACGTACTGACTTAGTGCGGAACGCGTCTGCTGAAAAAAAAGTAAATAGTAGAAGTAGTATCAATAAGTATATATTATAAAAACCCTCAAATTATACAACACAAAGAAATAAAATTAATCGAAGATGATCTTTGGAAAAGAGAAATTATAGCAGGTTTAGGTTAATTTGCGACTTGGGGTCCAATGTACAGGTCAAATTTTATAAGCTACCACTTGGAGGTTGCGTGTCTTGGTGAGAGGGTGATGGTGCTCGCAGGTCATTTTCAAAAAACATCGACCCTCGGACTTCCGCTGACTCATAGGCTTGACTCATTATTTTGTTACTTATTAATAGTTTTTAATGTACAGTAAAAATAATAAAAAATGGAAATATGCGGTCCACGAAGAGTGCTAATAGGGTTGTCTGAGGGTTGAGACGAGTAGGCTGCGATTGGGGCCCCGATGAGGGATGGCGACAGAACCTCATGTTTTTTAAACGACGAATACACAATTTCTACCTAAGAGCTAAGAGCCAGCTTATAAAATTTGACCTGTACTAGGCATGGCCGTGCTATCATTTTCAGTTACCCTACACTTGTAGGCCTGCTCTACACTTTTCGGTACAATGACGGTGGCGACATATAAACCCATCTTAAATTGCAGGAGCGTTTCTTAGAGAGATTTTGTGAACCCCCTTCCCCTACAGCACTCAATGTGTAACGGGATGGGTTATGACAGCTCAGGACCATGCCCCTAGGTAAGGGCAATCAAGGTGCGAAATGACTGGTTGTGTACAATTAAGAGCAGATAAGAATTTCGTCAAGGGAACACAATTCACTTGGGAAAATATATCTGCTACTTCAGATGTTGGCTTAGCCCTGAACCATTTCAATGTGTCTAGTTCAAGGATACCAGTGTTTACATTTGCCAAAACTAGTATCAACAGTTCAATCTTCAATGATGTCACAGCACAGTTACAGTTACACGCGCCTGTTCCAACGATTAAATTATTCGTTGGACAGTAAATTAGTCCCAATTAATTAGTTATTAGTTCAGAAAATTAGTCATCAATGAACGATCGGTTTGTACCAATTTGACCATGATAGTTTCGTTATCACGCATACATCGGAGGTGAAGTTATTGCCTTTTGTTTAACAAACTGCGGTCGACCTCTCTGGCCCCGCATGTAACCTTCCATTGTCGTTTTTTGCAATTCTCTCATGATTTGAAAGTTGTGTCCTTTCCTTAACAATGTTTTCCAAATGCTGAATATGTAATCCCTTTATCGCCAATACGTCATATCCGGAAGAGAACAGATTTGTTTCATTCCACTTATCCAGCTAGCTGTTGCTCTTTCCAGTGCAAAGGCAGCTTCATATTTTACATTAATCATACACATATTGCATCTACCCTTCCCAATCAGTATCTTTACACAGAGAAGGTAGTTACACACTTATAACGCCAATAAAAAATAGGTTTATCTGAGGGATCATGAATTTCCAGAGAACCGTGACTAAGTTATCTGAAAGCCTGAGTATCGTTCCAGGATCTGTGATACTCATGTCTGAATACCAGTACCAAGCCTCTGCTGACTCAACACCTGAGTGTCTCAGTGTCAGGATGTCTGAATACGAGTACCAGGGTCTTGGAAGAGCAAAATCTCTGGTGACTCAACACCTGAGTGTCTCAGTGCCAGGATGTCTGAATACCAGTACCAGGGTCTTGGCAGACCAGAGTCTCTGGTTACTCAGTACTTGATTATCATAGTACCAGGATGTCTACTACCTGGATTATATCTACTGCTGTTGTAACCATTCTTTTACATTCTTATCTCTCTCACACGGAAGTGTAATAAATAAACACTGCTCTAACATCATGACATTTGTTTTTCAAGTATTACAACCTGTAAATACTGACTATTACTCTTTTGGAAGGTGTGGCGGAGACAGAGTAAAAGTGATGACGTCAGAAGCCAATTAGTAATCAGTTCGTTGTCATAGTAAACCAGGCCACTATTATTGTGTTGAGAGGAATTGCAGCGAGCATTTCCATGGCAACAAATCGTTCACAAACTACCGTGTCGTCGCCACCACCCTCGCCACAAATTCCAGATGGGACTTTTATTAACGGCGGAATATTAACTGACCACACCCGATAATAGTTGCGTGTTTTTACCTCAGATAATTTGAAACTTGCTTTCTCCGCCGCCATCCGTCTAGTTAGGGGAGATAAAGTGCGCTTACAACAGCCCCACAGGCTATTCTAGTCATATTGTCAACAATTAACAGAAAACATTATATTCTGACTGCAAATATGTCTGGCTGATCATACAACCGTGGGGTGGGTATACTATTCTTTAAACAGACAGCAATTATTTCATTTCACGACTCAATCGAAATCTTTTAATAATTTTATTTTATTCAAAGAGATATATTTTCATGCTCGTTAAAGAAACAAACTGAAACATTGACGCTAGAAATAGCACCCGACGCTAATGCAGACTGGCCGGAAGTGCGACGGTAACGGAATACATGAAAGATGCGTACAACGAATTATGCGTACCCCAGGAATATTGCGAAAAATGCGTACAGGATCAAGTTTTGACAGATGACGAGGAAAATCTATGACGTTAGAACATTGTGACAGGCGGAAAATGCGTACAGCGTTTAGGCGAACAAGGATCTTTTAAAACTATTGAACTACATAAATGTACATAAAAACGTAGCTATTGAGCTACCTCTCAGCTAAACATAGATATCGCTTAGTTTCTCGAGGCTGTAAATCCTTTAAAACTGTATCTATTACACCTGATTTCTATCATACTTTTACAGGCTTTGGACTGGAAAAATGAAAAGGATATCTTGCGCTATAATTTTGGCGTGTTTAAAATCAGCTTGTAGCCTCGGTAATTTTTTGCATTTTTAATTTTTAATTTTACAGATTTTTTAAAATTTTAATCTATATTACAACCTGGCCAATTTATTTGATCTTACTGTCTGATTTCTTGGGTCTAATCTAATCCACTTTTTGGATGTAGGAAAGAAATCTTAAACAAGACATTCGTCTCCAGTTTCTAGGTATTTTTGTCCAATTAAATACGCTTTGTTATTCTTTTCTTTCCTTTTATGTGTAACTAAAGGCTCGTGTGCGCAGAGGAGTTGAAGTTTCAGCCTCTTCTGATAAGTCCCTTTCAATTAAATCGAACTTATCCCCTCGACAGTTAAAATGAAAGTAACCACTGACAAAGTGGAAACCCTTTTATGAACCATTTTGACTGGGAAAATCCAAAACCTTGAAAATTATTAGCAAATAGATTATGGGTAAATGGCCTGGATTGAGAACTGGAGTCTAGTTTGTACAATTTTTTCGCTTGTCAAATTTACGACTTACCTTCGTCAATTGCAACTGTTTCCTCATGTACGCAAATTTCGCTGTACCCATCTTTCGCTGTATGCATTTTTCGTGCCACCCGGTAACACATTATGTACTTTTTTGATATTGCATTGCTAGTTTAACTTAGGTGTATGGGAGGGCGCAATGCCTTTGTTAGCATCTCTCCTGCATTGGCTCCGGTACGTATGCCGTGACGTCAACTGCAGCCTTAACTAAATGAGTCGATTTTCAGAAAGCCATTACATGAGCTTACGGAAGATCCGATAAGAATTACGTGTCACTTTAGTTGTGTAGCAATAGATAGGTGTTTTGGTCATGCAACTGATAATAAAATGTCGAATGTTTTAAAGAAAATATTCACATATAAAACTTCTAAGGCAGAAGAAGATTGAAATTGTTCCAAGTTAAAGAAAATTGTTTTCTAAAACCTCTGATTGTAGTATTTTTAATTCTAATTGTAGTATTCTTTTAACCACAAATCATTTTCATTTAAAACTTCATGTTATTTCAATTGAAAAGCGATCATACTTGACCGAAATTATTAGAAAAAAATAGTAAATAATAAAATGTACATGCCATTTCATTTTGTCATTTTTATTTTGAAAAATTTTATTTATTTTGTTGTAATAATTTCCTATGAAGACGATTTCTTTGCAACCGAAATGTACATAGAAATTTATATACAAAGTTTTTTTGTGGTTAGGAGGTTTTATCTATTTAAAATAAAAAATTGCCCCACAGTTGCTCCAAGTTGTTATCTGAATTGTATAATTAAAAAAAAATCACTTTTGCTTAAGTAGGCCACAAGCACTTGAGTATTCTAAGAGGCCGCAGATACGTTGGGTTGACAAGAAACCCTAGCAGTTAAAGAAATAAATATCCGGATTATTATTCTAGATGTAACTGAAGGAGATGTATAAAAAGAAGAGCTGTAAGAGAATGGGCGAACAATCTTATTCTAGCCATGTTTTTTTAAAACATAACCTGCTTTCAGAATTACATAACGACACTGTAACCCAAATTAATGATCTACAAAAATACAAAATCGTCTTTGGAACGTATCATTTGATAAAATCACTCAGATACCTTTCAATAAATGCTGACGTAGGAAGTAAACTTGTAAAAAGGTGCGAAATTTATCTCATTCTAACGAAATGTTAGTTTTAAAATGAACATCCTAAAACATACTAAACAAATAAACTGTTTGTATTAGAAATAAACGAAGAGAAATAGAAATTAAAAAAGGATAATTTGGTTGCCTATAAACATTCACATAAAAAAGTGTAGAAAAAGTTCAGAGTAATACCGGTGGAGATTTACTGTACAGGCCCTGCAAGGAGTTCGGAGAGTACATATGTTATCACTTACAAAGGGTAGGAACATATTCTGAATATAGGTAGGGATAACCCTTGGTAAAGAGTTTAAGGGGATCATGCGGGTATAGAGGGATCATACAATATATATGAGTATATGGCGCTCAGTCGGGGTCGTGAAGAGGTATTATATGCACCCTCTTGTAATAAGAGAGGTAAAGAATATTTAGAACCAGGAAAATCTGAGGAAAGGAGATAATAATCCCCTGTCACCTGGGATAGACCTGAAGTGTAAGATAGACCTGGGATAGACTATACCTGAAGTGTAAGACCGTTAGCAACCGGAGGAGAAATATTAAGTAGGAATAATCTATATAAGAAAATGTTATTAAACGTCCATAAAAATAAATACGCAACAACGTTAAGTGAAACGTTGCAATATATATCTATCGTATTCTTTCCTGTCGTTAAAGTATTATAACCAAGAAATGAAATGTTTTTTCTAAATAAGAATCAATCATGGAGTAGTAAATTGTCTTGAAACGTGAGTCAGTAGAGCACCGAAGGGAGGAGACCTGTCCTTTGGCCATCTCTATAAAGAAAAAGAAATTATGCTTGTCGTTCTTCATTGGAAAATGTTTAGAGCGTGTGCGTGATATATAATTTAACAACCAAGATTTACCCAATAAATAATTGTTATTAATACATTTTTATAGTTTTGTTTGTGCCTGAAGTATTAGGTGCATTGGTTAATTAGCAATTTAAAATGTTAATAATATTTAAATGCACAAATAGTAAAAAGCTTCAGTAATATCCTTTAAAAATGCACAGTTGTTGCGTTTGCGTCTTAAAGTAAAACAAAGTATGCATTGAAGTAGCTTAACTGATTTGGGGAAATATTACAATCGAGTTGAAGCCCCCTGTTGTTGATGTCCTCGCCCTCCGAATCTGGGGCTCTGATGTGAGACAAACTTATAATTATAAACAAAATTAAAGATGTTTTTTTTTTTTAAATAAAAGATCACTAAAAATGTTACCTAAATTAAAAATAAATAACTTAAATTTACCTTGTCGTGAATAAGGGTATTCCTAAAGACTTGATCCAGTGCACCATCTTGTAATACCATCTGTAACATCGACACAGGGTATTTTATAAACTTGCAGCAATACATAACTAAATTTAGCATCTTATAGATAGAATAAAGAAGGTTAAAATATAAGAAAAATACAACTCCACATAACAATAACAATTAAAAGACTTTCAGTCGTGGTGCACCTATTATAGGCAGAGGCCTTATTAATTTATGGTTAGGCCTACGCAAAATAGGTTCATTACTTGTAACAATATACCGTACTTTTAAAATAACTAACAAAATATACTTAATTATAATTATGTTTACAACAGGATAACATTTGACAAAGATTACATCAAATCCCATTTTATTAGTTTTTATTTACGTTTCTTTAAAATAAATTCTAAACAAGAAAGGGTAAGGTAAGAAACATACATTATTTATCGTCAAGCAAACATAACCTCACTTCTAAACCCAAATCCTATCATTGAATAGCGCACTGTGTTATATTACATTACTACGAGTGTACGTATTAAAATATATAGTATATAAAGATAGATCAGGATAGGTTGCGTTATGAAGAAAAAAAAATTTGTTTCTTAGTAAACTAATTTAAAGAGTGGTCCCATGTTCCAAGGTATTGCCTCTTTCTACAACCTGTCTCTTAAATGGAACATAATGTCTGCCTGGAAGCTGGAAATATTTGGAGATATCTAACAAAACCAACCCGAATATCAACCCCCCCCCCCAAAGTGTGTTCGCATTTTTATGAGGGACGAAGAGTCTGGAAAGCAATTGGTTTTGTTCCAAAAAAAAGACGTAAATGTCTATTTTGTGTTTTCCTCTACATTATAGTCGATACACTCTAAATAATTGTAGAAATGAGAGAAGAGTTTCTTGAAAGAAAGGCGCAAGATAATATTTACGTAATAAAAAAACCTATATATACCTATATATATATATATATATATATATATATATATATATTTATTTATTTATTTATTCAACTTGAAAATATTGAATAAAAAAATATAGCATATTTTTATTATTTATCAAATAGAAATATTATTACTAAAGTTGCTTGTTGTAATAATCTTGAATTCACTGATTAAACTATAATTAAATAATATTTAACTAAGCCCATACTGGCGGCGTCGCTCAAGGTATCAACATTGCAAGTAGAGACATTGCTTCGTAAAAGGAACGATTGTTTTGGAAACGAGTCAGCAAGTAAGCTCTTAAGTATCCACTTGGTCAAGAATTATTTATTTATCATTATTTCTAGTTGATTTTGTCTGTTCCATTCTACACTTCAGCGCCACTCTGGTAAAGCTTTACAGTAATTTTGTTTAACAAATAATAACAATAACTGCGAGTCTCTTGTCATTAAATTAGGCTTATTAGTATAATAGAGATGAGAAAACATATTAAAAACTATTTTTCCTTCTACGATTAACTAAAAAATCACTTTTGTAAATTATAAATCTTTATGAATATATAAGGTTAAAGTCAAAAGATAGGTCTACTTTTAAACCAATTATAAAAAAATTATTGGGTTAAAAAAACCTCGTGGTAATTAGATGATCTTACTCCATCTACTACCTCACCCCTTACTAATCTTGATGACTAAACATCTGACCATCATAATGTTTATAATAGTATTATTGATAACCTTATTTTATTGGAAAGTACCTTTAGACTTGAATCTTGTACACCCAAGAAGATTTATATTAACGCACAAAAGAAAGACATTAGACCAACGTGGTTTTTCATTTAAGCGCAGAATGCAAAACATTTTAACTTACCATCTTAGTGTAAATTCCAGGACTGCGCTTTTTACAATAAAACGAACTTGATGAGGACAACAAAGCAGTCTTCGAAACGTCACCTTTGTAATGTACTAGTTGACTCGGTATCAACTTTCAGAGAAAATATTTTTTTATCTTTTGATCTCAATGGTACTTGCATAAAATCACATTAAGGATACGAAATTCCAAGTTTATAAATTTAATTTTAAATCCTTATACAGCTTCGTGTATAAATCTTCATGGATCCGCCTCTGTGATAAAGTAAAGGATAGAATGACCGCCAGCAACAATCGATACAGAGGAATGAATAAGAAAGGACAACTCTTGGTTACATTTGGTTCTTTCTTTATTGCGTGTGTTGCAGATTTCTAAAACAACAAGTATTACTGGTAAACATATTTAAAACCATATAATTCGTTGAAAGCTTTAGTTAGTACCCCCCCCCCATGGGGTGCATCTATTCCGCTCAACCCTTCAATACGGCCTATCATAACTCAGATCATCTCAGATACCATCACGGTACCTAATCTGATACCCTCCCAACGCTCTTGTGTAACCAATCGCTTTGCGTGCAGTGTGAAAAACCTAATCGCGTTTGAACACAGATGCTTCAGTGAGCCTAAGGAAACCTTAAAGTCCAACAATGTGACGCTCTGTATATTATCGATATTATGGAGATATTTCTGAGTAAGATACATTCGTCCTTCATACACATTCTATATGGCCTGTAACCGTCCGGTCAGCATCTATTCACTGTTACAAACGTTAATTAAGTTGTTGCACAGGAAGGCTGTCCTACGCACAGAGGCACAGGATCTGAGACTTACACAGGACATAGGATGAGAAGAGCGTAACTAGCAGTCTAAAGCAAGATAAAACAAACCTCTAGTTTATGTATAATGTGATGTGCTTGTTAATCGAATCAGGTTTGACTTCCAATTGCAAAAGTAATTTAATGTAGGGCTACTAACGCGTGCGTACTATTACATCTTCGTTATTTTCTATGTAGCGCAGGAAAGTATAACATATCGTCTGCTGTAGCCTATGGAGGGTTGCGAATAGCAGATAGGATCTTAATCCTTAGTACTTACAACTACCTGGTATAGTAAAAAGGAAAGGATTCTGGCTCCCGAAGCATTGCTGCGGGAGACAATGTCATAAGAAGCATCTTTGTTTTCAGCCTAGAAGAGGAGTAACAAACAAAAACAAGTGCAAAAAAGGTAAGATTAAGGAAGAATCGTTTTCCCCGTTGGCACCAAGTGGAATTGGAAACTTCATGAGCACTCTCCTAAAGTACTCTAAATATATCACGAGCTATAGCAAGAGACTTGTCCGGTTTATGTGCAATGGCTCACTTGGCATTCAGAGTAGTAGGGTAATCGACTGTATTTGTCGAAACTACTACAACCACGGTGTCTTGTTCTCAAATGTAACTAGATGCAAGATAGGGGTAGACATATGTCTTGCACCTCATTAGTCGGCGAACTCCTCCCTGCCTATGTGAAGTCTGTTGCTGTATTTTGTGAGATATTCTTGGTTCGCAGAAGAACACGCTATATCGAGCGATTTGACTCTACTCTCCATTATATTTTAAAAAATTTAGAAATTTAGTACGTTTATCATGTTTCATTTTATACGTTTAAAAACCAACAGTAAGATGAATTAATTTAAATATAAGAAAACATGGCTTCGGCACGATTATTTTAACAGATTATTTTACAGTTTGGCTCTGAAGTATAAACTTCAACTGTAGTCTAGTTGATGGTAGCTTCTAATTATTATGTTTACCTGCCCCGTTTCATAGTTAGTACATCAGTCGAATAACATCTCATTATAGGCTTCAACTGTAGCCTACTTCATGAAACTTTCTCGCTATCATGTTTGCCTGTTCTCTTTCATCGATAATATATCAGTTTGTAGTCTAGTTGATGATAGCTTCTAATTATTATATTTACCTGCCCCGTTTCATAGTTAGTACATCAGTCCAATAACATCTCTTTAGAGGCTTCAACTGTAGCCTACTTCATGTAACTTTCTTGCTATCATGTTTGCCTGTTCTCTTTCATCAATAACATATCCGTTTGTAGTCTAGTTGATGATAGCTTCTAATTATTATGTTTGCCTGTGATTCAGTGTCTAGTTAATACTTCCTTTTACTTGTATCGAAAACGTTAGTTAATAGTTACCTAGGACTTAAAATGTTTTAGGACAGTAATTAGGCTTTAAATGTATTTTAATTAGGCTAGTACTTTTAGGCAATAACAAATAACAAAGTGTTGTCATGTGATCTAAACTAATTAACCTTGAATGGATTATCTAATTATTGTAAAAATGGTGAAATATTGACCGAAGATTTAGAGTTTAACGACTAGATAAACATTAAACATGTAGAACATTATAAAATGTAGGTAATTGTAAAGATGAAGTAAGATAGATAAAGATTCATCTGTTACCGGAAGTTAGACAGTTTTAATATTTTTCTGTTTTAAGGTTAAAATTTAGGACAAACTAAAACGCTTTTAGTTACATTAAACTTTGTTAAAACACATTGATTACTCGTTCCTTGACCCAATTGAAGGTATCATTCATTACTAAACATATTAGACGTGTGTCCCCTACTATAACCCAATAGCTTCAAAGTGTGGATTATTTGTCATTATCAAATGATAACTACTCCATTACAACACAAGAGATAAGACTAGGCTGAGGTAGACCCGAACTATCGGCATAAACGGAAGTCAAGCTTTCATAGATAAAGTAAAGAAAAAGGAATGTGTAATGAATATCAATCTTTCCGCTACTCTCGGCTTTAGTTAATTTTAAGAAGCTCACAGAAACAAGTAATATAAACAAAAAAACTTGCTTAAAGTCAATTCCTGCTTAAATAAACAAAGAAAAATTTTTAATTTAGTTTTTTTTTATTTTATAATTACAATTAATATAAATATGTGTAGGCCTATATATATGTCAGAATAACAAAATTAAGTGGCAAAATAGAAAGCGAATTTAATTGGAATTTTCCATTTTCCTTTCTAAGCATGGTGTTGGTCTAATATTTTTATTTCTTACTATTTTTTGCGTCACTTGCATAGTGTTACAGTTTCTTTTCGCTTTTCTATCGCATTATCCGTTTGTAACTCAAGCTTCGATTACGTTAATCCAGTTGGTTTATTTTTTCCTTTTCATTCATTTATAATCCTAAAGTACTATTCATGCTATTGTGTGGTAACCATGGACAATTTAAGATTATACAATGGAGGTTTTTCATATAGATCTTTGAGAAGTTCATTTCTAGCTATGGAAAGTTGGCTCAGTGCCAAAAAGCGCTAGACTTCAAACATGAAGATACTCAATTTGAACCTGACCTAGACTCGGAATTTTTATAATTAATTTGTTTAATAAATATTTTGAAGAAACTGCATTTACATCAATTGCCTTCCACTACAGATTAAAACAAATGTACTCGTATTTGCCCTTGAATGGATGAATAAAAAAGTATTTTTATTAACGATTGAAATTCTGTACAAGTTACACACACACACACACACACACACACACACACACACACACACACACACACACACACACACACACACACACACACACACACACACACACACACACACACACACACACACACACACACACACACACACACACACACACACACACACGCACACACACACATATATATATATATATATAAAGAACAAAAGTCAAAATACAAATACAAGAATTATATTTGAATTTACAATTCAAAGCTTTTCGTTGGCTAACAGTACCAACATCATCAGGAATATTAAACAATTAAAATTAACATATGTGCAAATTAGATCAAATAAATAGTTATGCCAAATCAATTACAATGTTGTTAAAATTTTTTTTATTTTTTTTTTTATTATTTTTTTTTATTATTTTTTATTTTATTTTGCTGCCCTAACATTACAAACACTGAATATATTATCGAATTTAGATTTTACTTGTATTTGTTCATTTATCAACTCATTATTAGTATTATATTTATGTATTTCTAAAGCTTCATAAATATTCATTCTTAGGCCTTTGTTAATTTCTTTTATAAGTATCATATTATCAATATTAGGAAATAAGTGATTATTATTAATACAATGACTAGCAAAATTTGATTTATAAATTTCTGGCTTTTTATATGCATTAAAATGTTCTTTATATCTATCTTTAAGTTTTTTCTTAGTTTGTCCTATATAAACTTTATTACAATAATTACATTCTAATTTATATACACCGTTTTTTTCATGCATATTAATAATATTATTATTATTCATTATATTTATTAATTTATTATTAGTATTATAAGCGACTTTTATGTTGCTACCTTTAAACAATTTTGTGATATTTTTTACTTCATTACCAAAAAATGTAAATGAAGTCCATATGACATTTTCATCATTATTTTTGTAAATTAGATTATTATTTTGTTTCTTTAAAATATTATAATTAAGTTTATCAACAGTTTTCTTTTTATAACCATTCTCAATTGCAATTTGATAGATAATGTTTTTTTCTCTTATCTTGTTTTCATTATTCATAGGTATTTTATGTAATCTATATAATAAATTGTATAATGCAGCCATTTTTTGATTATACGGATGGTTAGAATTATTAGGTATAATTTGGTTAGTTTGTGTCGGTTTACGATATACGTTAAATTCAAATTCATTAATATGTCTTATAATTGTTATATCTAGAAAGTTGATCTTATTATTTTCCTCCATTTCATAAGTAAAATTAATATTTTTATTTATCATATTTATTTTATCTAAAATAGTTATTAAGTTTATACCATTATTATTAGATACATACAATCCATCATCTACATATCTAAACCAATAACCGTTTTTATCAAATGTCTGTATAATTTTATTTATTTTATCATCTATATATTGTAAAAATATTTCAGATATTATATTCGATAAGGGAGAACCCATGGCAAGACCATCTTCCTGTTTGTAAATTTTATTATTATATGCAAAATAATTTTGATTTAATATTATTTTTAATGTATTTATAATTTCTAATATTAATTTTCTATCTTTTTCATTTTGCTCTAATCTAGATTTTATAATATTGAGAGTCTCTTTTATAGGAATATTTGTGTACATATTTTTTATATCTAATGATATTAATTTGGTTTTATTATCAATATTAATTATTTTTAATTTATCAATAAGGTTAATAGAATTACTTATGGTATGATTATTATTTAGTTTCATTTTATCTTTAAGAATAGATGTTATGATTTTAGATATTTTATAAGAAGGGGCATTCATAAAATTTACTAATGGTCTAATTGGTTTCTCAATTTTGTGTACTGTAATTTAATAAGTCCATTCATTATTGGTATTTTTGGATTATCGTTCATATAATTACTAATATTATATTTATTAAATAATTTATAAGAAGATTTTATTAAATTTTTTATTTCATTTTGATATTTCTTTGTAGGATCCTTATATATTTCACTAAATTGATTTTCATTTATATATTTTTCTGTTTTATTTATGTGTTCGTCCTTATCAATAATTACAACAGCGTTACTTTTATCAGCTTTTACTGTAATTAGATTGTTATTTTGTAGTTTATTTTTTAAATCTTTAACTCCTAAATATGTTTGTCTATGGGTTTTATTAATTTTATTAGTTTTAATTAATTTTTTTATTTCATGAGCTGCTTCGATTCTGGTACTATCTTGTATATTTTCATTTAATTTACTAATGGCTATTTCTGTATCTATTATTATATTATCAATATCTTTATTTATGTTTCTTTTTATATTGATTTTATTATTTTCAAGTAGTTTTATTTCGCAATTATTAAATTTAGTATTAGATAAATTAACAACATTAGGGTGAAAGCTATGATATTTAACTTCAGGTATTATTTTCATTTGTTTTTCAAGTTTTAAATTATTTAGTTTTTTTGATATATTATTTATTTTTATATTTCTAATTTTATTTATCAAGAAATTAATTTTATTGTATTTTTCTTCCCATTTTATACTATTCATTGTAGAAGCTAATTTTAAATGTAATTTATATATTTCAGTAGTTAAAATGTTTTGTTTTTTATATAAATTTCTTATTTCATTTTTAACCCATAATTTCTCAGCTTGTTTACAAGTTTTTTTGGCAGTATCACTTTTGTTTTTTATTGTAATTTTTGCATATTTTGGAATAATATTGTTTATAATACATTGTTTATTAAAATATATATTACAATTTGTGTTCATTAACTGAATTTTCCGCTTTTCAAATAAATTTAAGTCCTTTGTTAAGGCAGCATTACAATTATTAACTGATATCATGTCAATATATATAAAAATTAATACAATAATATGAAATAATAATAATATAATAAATATATTAAATTGTAAGATAGTAAAATACTAAAAAATGTAAACAACTTATAAAAAATAAACAAATATGGAACTTAACCTCAAAAAATACAATTACTTCTAATTCACACAAAGTACAACCCTGTAAGGTTATAGATATAAATATCGCAATATGTTTTCTTGTGTATTAATAAAGAACAAAAGTCAAAATACAAATACAAGAATTATATTTGAATTTACAATTCAAAGCTTTTCGTTGGCTAACAGTACCAACATCATCAGGAATATTAAACAATTAAAATTAACATATGTGCAAATTAGATCAAATAAATAGTTATGCCAAATCAATTACAATGTTGTTAAAATTTTTTTTTATTTTTTTATTTTTTAATTTTTTTATTATTTTTTTTATTATTATTATTATTTTTTTTTTTATTTTGCTGCCCTAACATTACAAACACTGAATATATTATCGAATTTAGATTTTACTTGTATTTGTTCATTTATCAACTCATTATTAGTATTATATTTATGTATTTCTAAAGCTTCATAAATATTCATTCTTAGGCCTTTGTTAATTTCTTTTATAAGTATCATATTATCTATATTAGGAAATAAGTGATTATTATTAATACAATGACTAGCAAAATTTGATTTATAAATTTCTGGCTTTTTATATGCATTAAAATGTTCTTTATATCTATCTTTAAGTTTTTTCTTAGTTTGTCCTATATAAACTTTATTACAATAATTACATTCTAATTTATATACACCGTTTTTTTCATGCATATTAATAATATTATTATTATTCATTATATTTATTAATTTATTATTAGTATTATAAGCGAATTTTATGTTGCTACCTTTAAACAATTTTGTGATATTTTTTACTTCATTACCAAAAAATGTAAATGAAGTCCATATGACATTTTCATCATTATTTTTGTAAATTAGATTATTATTTTGTTTCTTTAAAATATTATAATTAAGTTTATCAACAGTTTTCTTTTTATAACCATTCTCAATTGCAATTTGATAGATAATGTTTTTTTCTCTTATCTTGTTTTCATTATTCATAGGTATTTTATGTAATCTATATAATAAATTGTATAATGCAGCCATTTTTTGATTATACGGATGGTTAGAATTATTAGGTATAATTTGGTTAGTTTGTGTCGGTTTACGATATACGTTAAATTCAAATTCATTAATATGTCTTATAATTGTTATATCTAGAAAGTTGATCTTATTATTTTCCTCCATTTCATAAGTAAAATTAATATTTTTATTTATCATATTTATTTTATCTAAAATAGTTATTAAGTTTATACCATTATTATTAGATACATACAATCCATCATCTACATATCTAAACCAATAACCGTTTTTATCAAATGTCTGTATAATTTTATTTATTTTATCATCTATATATTGTAAAAATATTTCAGATATTATATTCGATAAGGGAGAACCCATGGCAAGACCATCTTCCTGTTTGTAAATTTTATTATTATATGCAAAATAATTTTGATTTAATATTATTTTTAATGTATTTATAATTTCTAATATTAATTTTCTATCTTTTTCATTTTGCTCTAATCTAGATTTTATAATATTGAGAGTCTCTTTTATAGGAATATTTGTGTACATATTTTTTATATCTAATGATATTAATTTGGTTTTATTATCAATATTAATTATTTTTAATTTATCAATAAGGTTAATAGAATTACTTATGGTGTGATTATTATTTAGTTTCATTTTATCTTTAAGAATAGATGTTATGATTTTAGATATTTTATAAGAAGGGGCATTCATAAAATTTACTAATGGTCTAATTGGTTTCTCAATTTTGTGTACTGTAATTTAATAAGTCCATTCATTATTGGTATTTTTGGATTATCGTTCATATAATTACTAATATTATATTTATTAAATAATTTATAAGAAGATTTTATTAAATTTTTTATTTCATTTTGATATTTCTTTGTAGGATCCTTATATATTTCACTAAATTGATTTTCATTTATATATTTTTCTGTTTTATTTATGTGTTCGTCCTTATCAATAATTACAACAGCGTTACTTTTATCAGCTTTTACTGTAATTAGATTGTTATTTTGTAGTTTATTTTTTAAATCTTTAACTCCTAAATATGTTTGTCTATGGGTTTTATTAATTTTATTAGTTTTAATTAATTTTTTTATTTCATGAGCTGCTTCTATTCTGGTACTATCTTGTATATGTTTTTATTTATGTTTCTTTTTATATTGATTTTATTATTTTCAAGTAGTTTTATTTCGCAATTATTAAATTTAGTATTAGATAAATTAACAACATTAGGGTGAAAGCTATGATATTTAACTTCAGGTATTATTTTCATTTGTTTTTCAAGTTTTAAATTATTTAGTTTTTTTGATATATTATTTATTTTTATATTTCTAATTTTATTTATCAAGAAATTAATTTTATTGTATTTTTCTTCCCATTTTATACTATTCATTGTAGAAGCTAATTTTATATATATATATATATATATATATATATATATATATATATATATATATATATATATATAACCTAACAAGGTGTAGGTTGCGTTTATTCACGTTTATTTTGCGTGTAGTTTATATATATATAAAATCCTGCACTTACAGGAAATGTAATGTTTACATTAATATAGTTAAAAACTGGACTGTTTAATTCACGCAAAAATATTAAAACTTTGTATTTAAACCACGTATTCGAAGAATTCTTTCTTCCATTATTTTATAATGATAATTTGGTGGTAGGAAATCCATAATAATTTTGACAAGGAAAGAAAGTAGAAAACACAAAATAGTTCAAGATAATAATAGGTTTATAATACACAGCACACGATATAAAATTAAACATAAAACACGGAACACGTGTTGTTGCTATTTTAACTAATAGCAAGGTCGGTAGAAAAAATAATTTAGAGATATTTTATGTACAGAGGAGCTACACGACCAATCAAAAGGCAGTATTTGCCTTACGATGCTTCGCCTTCTGGGATCAGTTAATATGCAGTACAACTGTGAAGAATAATACAAGAATAAGTTTATTTCAAATATATTTTATACAGACTGATGTCAAACAAATTGGAATAAACTCTTGTCCAATGCCACAGTTTAACCTTATTTACATTAGTTTTATTAACACTTGTTTTAAATTGATGCTTCACTTATCCACAGCTCGAGCAACGAATCAATTGACCTCAGCTCTGTTTCAACAAATTATATCAACGCCTTGCCATGTCACGTGGTTAGTTGTAATCATTTGAAGAGTTTTCAGTCGTTTTCTGAAATGTATCCTAGAGGAACAGTTGAACTGTTGCGAGAGAGTTTGTTTATTCATTCTTGAAAGTAATATAACAATGTACCCCCAATAATACTAAAAATGTGTAATGAACACATATCGTACCTGACACTCTTCTTTAGACCATCAAAAAGATCGCATATTGTTTTCTTTTATTTATCCTTATCTATTCATACATACCGTAGCGTAGGCGCCAAAATAAACATTACTGAAATTGAATCAGCTGTAATTGCTTCCTCGATCAGCTGTGCCGACTTTTGATTGTTGCGCGTATTCGTGTTGACGTATTTCGTTTGAGGTTAGTTTTTCTGGGAGGGTGCTAACTACTGCAAAGAAAACTAAATAAAATAAAATAAAATCTTATAACTCTTTCAGTATAGTTTATTTTGGCGCATATGGTATAGGTCCTAACAGGAAATTTCCTACAGTGGTGGCCTTTTTATGTTGTTAAGGGGTATTTAGTGTCAGTAATATTAAGCACCATCTGATGAAAGCTGGTAAAAAAGGGCAACGTAAAACAAAGAAGCCCGGAGTGAGCTGTCATTATTTTAAAACGTCCCTTACACAAACTAAAGGGGCCAACATGGTTGGCGTTACTAATATATTTATAAATAAATAAGTTGCTTAGGAGCAATAAATAAGGACAATAGGAAGCATTAAACTAATAACAAAATATGAAAGAATCTGAAGACAATATATGGAGCGATATATCTAAAGCAGATGAACGGATAAGATTTATTTTGTACTTAATACCTTTCTACGCATTTTTAAAAAGAGCTTTAAGTCTAGTGAGTTCTTGAATAAGAGAACCTTCAGAAACACGTTTTGTATTGTAATTGGAAATCATCATCAGTATCTAAACTGGTCACTAGATAGCTCTGTAGAGCTGAGGAGCTACGAATTTAAATATAGGTTTCCAGTCATGTGGTTTATTTTGAGTTTGTCCGTTTAGTATGTTCTTATTCAATTCCTTCTATTGTAATGGATGACACTACATGTTTAAAGTTTTTTCAAATAATAATTCATTAAGTTTAATGAAAAACCTTTCACAAAAGAAACAAGGAAATGGTTATTTTGTACCATTTGTCTTAAAATAAATGATAACATATTATTTCATGACAGCCGATTTTCTGTTATAGGTTATGTGGTAGAACAGCTGTTTTAACGAGTACGTTACTTTATTTATATTATTTGTAACTATTTAATAAAAAAATAACTAAAATAAAATTTTTCCTTGTTAATCTAAGTAAGAATTGACTTTAAAATGTTTTGTTTATATTACTTCTTTTAAAATTTATATTACTCACACTGGGAATCAAGTTTTAGCCAAAAATGTATGACGAAAATAGAGATTTTTTCAAGTATTCACAATCAGCTGGAGTAAAATCAAGTGCTGATATATATCTTGTCAAGCCACGAGTATTGATGGTTGTATTTTGACAGTTATTCATAAACTATAATAAACCTTTTCGTTCTAATAAATAAATAACAATAACCCTTACAAATATTTAAATATTTGTAGCAAGGGTTATTGTTATTTATTTATCATAATTACCCTACTGTGCTCTGTATAAAATTTCTTTTCGTTCTATTTTAAAATCTTACAAATTTTTATGCTAGAGAGATTGTAGGTACTGTGTGGGCGATAAGCTGCGGACATGAGTCGCTCTTTATAAGCGAAGCTTTCCCTGAGTGGTCGATCTATGCTTGAGATTACATCTCGCATGCAACCTGCAACACGAAACCTGACTCTCCAGGACCTAATCGATAATGTACTGACAGTCGTCTGGCCACATTTTTCGTTCTTTTTCATTTTACTTGGAAAACGGACGTAAAATTTCACCTTGGAAAACGGAAATTAATCCTGATTATTTTTTATGTGGTCGGAATACTGCAAGCATCGAAAGGTGGCTTATTTTCAAAGGCGAGAGATGTAGACTAATCGATCGACCATACTTAGTAATACATAAACACATTCCACACATTCACCAACACAAATAAATATATTAGTAGAGAGAGTAAGAGGTATACTTCGATAGCGAATAGTTCTATGTCACACAAATAAACCTGAACACAAACTATAAATAAGTTTCCTCTCCATGTAATGGCAGGAAAGTGATATGTAGTTTCTTAAGGCCAGTTTCCTGGGGGCGAAATATTTGGTCTTATTCTTATTCCTGGAATAGGGGAGAACCTGCGTAGTACCCGAGAGATTTATCTATATCTGGTATGCGTCCTTGCACAAGTGACTCACAATCCTTTCAAACCCCTTTTCCCTTGTCTTCAACTCCCCTTTGCCCCTTTCCATCCCCTGCCTTCCCTTAAACTCTCCTTTGCCTTATCATCAAGTATCCTTTGCCACCATCAATCTTGTCTGCCTTGTCTTCAAGTCCTCTTTGCTTTGCCTTCAACTCCCCTTTATCTTGCCTTCAAGTATCCTTTCGCACCTTACAACCACCTGCCTTGCCATCAACTCTCCTTTGCCCCCATTACATCCCCAACCTTCCCAACGACTCTCCTTTGCTTTATCATCAAGTATCCTTTGCCACCATCAATCCTATCTGCCTTGTTTTCAAGTCCTCTTTGCTTTGCCTTCAACTCCCCTTTGTCTTGCCTTCAAATATCCTTGCCATCAACTCTCCTTGCCCCCATTACATCCCCTGCCTTCCCTTCGACTCTCCTTTGCTTTATCATCAAGTATCATTTGCCACCATCAATCCTGTCTGCCTTGTTTTCAAGTCCTCTTTTCCTTGCCTTCAACTCCTCTTTGCCTTGCCTTCAACTATGAAAAATGCACTTGTCCAATAGAACTGTAAAAATTATTTTAATATCAATAAAACCTTTGCCTAACATAAAAATGCTATAACTTTAAAACTAAAAACTCAATCGGAAAGTTCAAAAGACATTAAAAAAAAAGTCTTAAGCAGTTTGATAGCTGAATATTTGGACACTTCTTACTTCTACTAGTAAAATGATTACACAGCCTACTAAATTTCGGAAAGAATTAATAGCCATTTACGCAATAACTATTTTAGGACTGTTTTAAATTCCAATCAATAAATGAAGAGGATTGTAATCTCGGAGACAGTGAACCGAATAACTGTCGAGAATAGAGCAGTTATTGTATTCTTTATAACTATTTAAAAACAAGCCTTTGTAAAATGTCCGAGTGGCTTGTAATGATCCATAAAATGTAACTTCGGCCTGCCAGCATGTTTTTTAAGCATTAAGAGATTCAATTAACGTTTCGTCGTTGGTGATGTCATCGCATATCGCTCAACATTTGATTCCTTTTATAATAAAGTATTTAATAATTTCAGTTCAGTCAAGTAGGCCTAATGTATATTAAGGAGGCCGAGGCTTCAGGCCCTTTCCAAAATATACAAAATTCATAATCTGTACACATTGTAGTAAACGTTGTGAAAGATTAATCCAAAAATGTAAGGCATATAATTATCTAAATACAAATTTTTAATAATAGGCATAGTATAGATTTTATTGAATAATAACATTGAAATTGGCCTGAATTTATTTTATTTACAAATATATTATTTTTTGTAAATAGAACTATATACATATATTATTATTATTTATTTTTGTATACATAGATATATGTATATATATAAATGTTTTTTTTCATATACGTATATGTATGTATGTAATAAACTGTAATACCGGTCTTACAAATATACCAAGATTCTTGTTTAAGTACATTAAAATGAAATTGATAAGTGAATACAGAAAACAGTGTGGCTATAGTTAAATAAATAAATACTAAAACAAGAATCTTACTTGGTATTTTTGCGAGTTAGTTTTCGAAGATTGATAGTGTCTTCATTGTCGAACATCACTGAATTGGGTGTTGTAGGAGATTGCCAGGTATGTAGAATTTCCATTGTCGTGTGGTATACCGTTATTGTACTATTTTCGGATTCAATGCACTGTAGGAATCTTTTAATTTGTCTTGGGATTAATTTCTTCTATTAGGTTGAATAATATATCGTTTTTTGATGTTATTTGTATTTGTTCGTTCATGATAATATTTTTATAAATTTGTAGCTGTTCCCAAATTGTCATTTTGATGCCTTTTTGTACTATTTTTTTATTAAATGTATGTTTTCTAATGTAGAAAATGCATGTTTGTTTTTGATGGCGTGTGTAGCTAAGTTTGAGTTGTAACTGTTAGGTTTGAGGTATGCATTGAAGTACTTTTTTATATCTGTCTTTTAATTTCTCTTTTTTTACTACAAACAACAACAAAAATGGGCCACAATCGCATCGTAGGTTACAACATAAAATAAAGAACTAAAATACTAAAACATAATAATATTAACATAACTTACAAAAATACAAGAAACATAATCAATAAAATAAACCAACCGGAAAAAAAATATGCCCCACACTTAATAACGGAATATATAAAATCGAATGCCCAGAGTGTAACAAATTATACATCGGCCAAACAAAATTAAAATTAAAAGACAGATATAAAGAGCACCTCAATGCATACTATAAACCTAACATTTACAACTCAAACTTAGCTACAAACGCCATCAAAAACAAACACACATCCCCCACATCAGAAAACTTACGTCTAATAAAAAGAGTAGAAAAACGCCTCAAATGACAAGTTGTGAACAAGCTACAAATTTATAAACATAAAAATAATATCATAAACGAACAAATACAAATAACATCAAAAAGCGATAAATTATTCAACTTAATAGACAAAATTAACCCCACAACAAACTAAAAAAGTTCACAAAGTGCAGTGTATCCGAAAATAAAACAATACCGGTATACCACGTGACAACGGAATCCCACACACCTGGCAATCTACTACAATACCCAATTCAGTTGATGTTGGACAATGAAGACACTATCAATCTTCGAAAACTAACTCGCATAAATACCAAGTAAGATTCTTGTTTAAGCACATGTAGTAAAAGTGATATAACCACCTCACTAATTAATTAGTGGTATAATTATATCAATTAGTGATATAATTAGTGCCCTAATTGTAGCCATGGTTGTGCCCACACGCGCACCTACACATATGGATTTTTGTGAATGTTACTCAAGCAAAAATATATACTGTACTTAAAGGTCAAAAGCGTACTGAAAACCTTTTTCTTGTTACCGGTAGAAGAGAACCCCTCCCCCCCGGATCCATACACGCCGTGGTCAGGAACACGAGATTATTATAAACGCATCTTGCGTTGAGCTGCATGTGTAACAGTACTAACCTTGACTTGTGAGCTGTGGTCACTTGTTAGTTTATAGAAAGAGGAAGTTTCTTATTTACAATAAAAAACACTGATAATTACAACAGGCTACATCATTAAGGACTAGTTTGTCGTTAACACTGGGGAACTGCCGCAACAACACACAATACTAACAATATAAACAAAGCGATTAAAAGCAAAGTACTTTACTAAACCTGAAAATAACGATAAAACGTTTCACAACATCGAAATAGTATTATATATTAATAATACCTACTAATTTTATTATTATTGCTATAATGATAATAACTAATTAATAATAAAGGCCTAAATTATTTTCTAAATTGAAATGCTATAACATTTTTTCACCTTGCGACAAAAAAGTGTAAACCGACAATTACAACTTGCTTGGACGTAACATTTCTTTAAATTTCTAATGTTTGCCTTTTTATGAACTACTATAAATTTTTCTAAAAGACTAAAAAATGAAGTGAAAAGCCCCAATTAAAGATAAAAAAGAGTTACAACAAAAGCCTATAATTTGTAGCTTCGTGGCTGCTGTTGGGCTTGAACCATTCACTACGGTACTTTACGCACACGTGCGCGGCCACCCGGATATTTTGGAGCCCAATATAATGGTCAAGAAGAGGGGCAACGTTTTTACAAAGATTTATACTTTAACGTTATTATTTGAACTTTTTAACGAATTTCCGAAATTTTAATTCCATCATAAGGTAATTGTTTACTTACTGAGGCAAAACATCCAACGCTGACACAGTTCTAGAGTGAGAGGACGTTTTGGCTTAGTAAGCTTTTCATAAATTTACCTAAATTAAAAGTTCGGCAAATGTTTTATTAGTTTAATAACAAACTAAAAAGTTTCGCTAGTTGTACTAAATAAATTGTACAATTTACAGATTAATTAAATTATTAGCTTTTGAATAAAAAAAAACTAAATAAATAAATTTGGCCTGGACATTAAAAGAAATCAGGTTACACAGTGAAACAAACACCGGTAATGTAACATAATTGTTTGTATCTTTTTTGATACAATTTAAATTGAATATATTATATACAGCTTATATAGGTATATATGTAGGCCTACATATAATTAATTTACAAGAACCTTTATTTATAAAATTATTTCATTGGAGTGTTGGCTGTTGACGATGTACAAAGCTCTTAGCCCTTGATAATACCACTATTGCACGATACATTAAAAACTACCGAGCAAATAATTTTATAAATATTTTTGCTAATTACTTATTCTTTACATTGATAAATAAGCACCTAACAAGAAACACGTCCCCTAAAAATCATATATTGTAATTCTTGGATGAAATGCAACCACACGTATATACTTCCTCATATTACTTTATATGACTCCCTCATATTACTTTATATGACTCCCTCATATTACTTTATATCACTCCCTTATATTACTTTATATGACTTCCTCGTATTACTTTATATGACTTCCTCATATTACTTTATATGACTTCCTCATATTACTTTATATGACTCCCTCATATTACTTTATATGACTCCCTCATATTACTTTATATGACTCCCTCATATTACTTTATGTGACTCCCTCATATTACTTTATATCACTTCCTCATATTACTTTATATGACTCCCTCATATTACTTTATATGACTCCCTCATATTACTTTATATGACTCCCTCATATTACTTTATATGACTCCCTCATATTACTTTATATGACTCCCTCATATTACTTTATATGACTCCCTCATATTACTTTATATGACTCCCTCATATTACTTTATATGACTCCCTCATATTACTTTATATGACTCCCTCATATTACTTTATATGACTCCCTCATATTACTTTATATGGCTCCCTCATATTACTTTATATGACTCCCTCATATTACTTTATATGACTCCCTTATATTACTTTAACGAAAGTTCAAAATGTGGAATCAAATAAATCTATACCCGGTTAAATTGGAACAGGTTTCCATCTGTTAAAGTTTATTCAAGTTACTTTTGCAATTATGTACGCATGAGGAGTGGAATTCAAAGGCAATCACTGGTCAGATTACCAAAGACAAATGGTTATAAAACCGTGCTTCTGTAATAGAGTTCACATTAAACCGAGTTTAGTATCAGTTATAAACCTTTCACATTTAGAAAATACATCTGTTTAACCTTCAAATACGTATTCAAACGTCATCGTTCGCTTTTAATGTTGACTTTATCATTTAATATAAAACAAATAGGAAATGTGGCGCACCATTGTAAGTCTAAATATTCATTATCAGTATTCTAGTTGATTACACATTAGCTCCCATACGCCAATCAAGCTGTGTTTATGTCACCTATTCATGTATTACTATAATAGTACTGTACTTATCTTCAAAAGTTATTCACTGTTGTAAAACTTCATTGGGGATGGATTTTATCTACAATCAGGGTTTTTAACATGTTTTTGTTTAACAAATTAACAATATCCCGAAATTATATTTCAAGTAAAAAATTGAGTAAGTAAACTTACTGAAATAAAACGTTTTTTATTTTACTAAACACTAATCGCTCATCACCAACAAAAACGTTTTGTTCTAGTAAGTTTTTGTTAGATTTATTTGAGTTATAAGTTCAGTAAATTGTTAATTTGTTTAGTAAAAACATTAAGAATTAACTATTTACTGCATTTAACCTTCAGTGCACACCAATCGTCCCATTACTCTGGGCAAGATAAATAGCAATATTAGTTCTGTTGTAAGCAAAACAGGCGTGAAGAAAGTGGGACGAAATTTCCTGTTACTACTCCCCAAAGGTATTGACCAGAAAGGGGGGGTATCTTTACTATCATTTTCATGAAGTACTTAGCAAAAGGTTTAAAGTACAGGTATGAAAAAAATCACATATCTCCAATTTTCTTTGTCAAGCGTCAATAGCAGGTGTAGAGAACAATAACTAGTGAACAAGTTTGAAGAGTAAGGAGTAATGTTAGTAAAAATCAGAGCCATCCTTAAGGTGGGGCGAGTTAAGTGGGTGGTGCATGCCTCGCTGCGAGTCTTTACTCGCTCTAAAAAATACGTAAAATAATTTGGTTGAATGAAAATAATATAATAATGTACTGATATATATATATATATATATATATATATATATATATATATATATATATGCTTAAAATACATATGTGCGATTACCCGCGCAAAATGTTAAATGACTGATTAATGTGACAAAACCTACGAACGAAATATCGGCATCAAGACCAAAAGAATGAAAAACATCGTTTGACAGCAGCGGCGTTTCAACCTTGAAAAAATAAAGTAAATAATTGACGAATGATTGATGCGTTTTAAGACGAAATGACTTCATAAAAATTGATCTAAACACCACCTTTTTGCACGTGAATTTTAAAATTTTTAAAAAAAAGTCTCGTAAAGGTTTTTGGTCTCTTTTTAAGGACGTCCGTGTACCAAGCTTTCTAAAACACATTTTAAAAAACATAATGTTAGTGTGTTTGGAGAAAAAATTCTTAATATAGGGCCTAATCATCTTTATATCTGTTCGGAATATTTGTATACTTTTGAGTATATTCTTCGGCCTCTTCCAACATCAAAATAATATTCTCCGTTGACGCGGTTTTGGGATTAACTCCATTACCAAAACGTTAAACTATTATGAGTTAAACGTTTTGATAATGGAGTTAATCCGAAACGACTCAACGAAAAATATTGTTTTGATGTTGTTAAAGTCGGAAGATTGTACTCAAATGTTTATTTGAAGGTTTTTTAAACATATATTTTCATTTGAAAAGAAATTTACCTTGCTGTACCCGCTATCTTGACTCAAAAATATCTGACTGAACACACGTCTGACATTAACTTTACGGACTATTTTCTTTGGCGGCGGTGTCGAGCGCTCGTACAATCACCACTCTTATTGAAGTGCTGGTACACATAGTGATACTATTAGCGTTTCCCAGGGTGTACATTCTCTCAAAGGCTCTAGGCTATGCCCTCTAAATCCAAACGCGACCTTCCTAAGTAAACATATCTCACTAAATATACCTTCTGGCCTAAACAATTTGAAGAAGAAAGAAGAAACTTTCAAATAAATAAAAGCGGTTTTTATAATCCTGTAAACAGACCATATTTACCGAAAACTATGCGTTTCTACTGACAAAAAATTCAAAACGTAACTAGTTAAGCACATCGTGTATGAGCCTTACAATACGCGCTTGGCACCTGGGCTTTCGGCCTTCACCTTGTACGTTTTACGCAGATGCTTGCCAATAAATAAAACGAGTAAACTTTATTTTTATATGTTAATTTTATTTAAGAAATAGACACGCTTATTGCCAACCTTGGTGACGTATCCGCATGCTGTGAATAGGTTAGGTTAGGTTTGCTCCCTCGAACTCTCACAGACTGTGGCTGTATGTATGGTTCACTTTTTTAACCTATCTATAAAAAGTTTAAAACAAAGAGGTATTTTAGGTAAAATCTTTGACGACTTAAGATTTTGCTGGAAAAGATTCTTTACAATTTTATAAATAAAGTCTATTTCAAACTCATAATTGCGTAAAATCGAGAATTGCATGCTTCTTTCCTTAATCGCATCTTGCACTGCCTTCATTATCTTGCGCGTAATGATAATCTACACATAAATATGTAGCTTGTTATACTTACGCGATGAGACATAAAAACAGGTTTTTACTGGAGGTTGTGAAATGTTTCCGGTATGCCCGTATTTTTAACGCATATTACTTGTTAATACATTTAGAAACTGCTGCAATAAATAATGATATATTAATAAGAGTAATAACGAATCATTGAGGAAAACCATTTGCGTAATATTAGTATGACGATATTCCACTGCCGAGACCCAGATGCATCAGCTCTGAGACCACACTTCCGACAGCTGATCCACGTCCGCTGTACGTATTTGGTGCCAAAAATCCAAATTGCAGTTCACATAAAATGGATGGTTTTAAAAATTGAAATATTTGACAAAAACTAGATGAACTCTGATTTATCCAAGTTACTTAGAAAAATTAATGTAAAAAAATATTATAAACGTAAAAACATAAATACTTGTTAAAACTTATGTGCGGACCACGTAACCGTGCTCTTTGTCTTGCATGTACTACCCTTTCTTAAAACATGGCTACACGCATTTTAAGAATGTTTGTCCAAAGCTAATTTATCTAAAACCGACCATTTCATGCAAATCAGTGCTTTATAGTACTTTTCATGTTTGTAGGAAAGTATTTAACCGGGCCCTCTGCCTCCCGTTTCGCCTACTGCGATCTATCAAGGCCAAGTGCACGGTTACGTGGTCCGCACTATACTTTAATTATCGTCCCGCAAGTTAAACAGCCAAAACCAGGCCTTTTCTAGTTTTGGTCTAATTCTGATCATACCTGCTTTATTTACCTAGCGAGTACAAGAGCTATATTTATGTCCTGTCTATACTTCATTTTAAAAAAATGATATTACAAACAAACACACAAATCGGATTAAAAGAAAATTTTAAGTAAGGCCAAGAAACTATTCGAAACATGGATGTCACCCACTAATGAGATTTTCATGTGTTTATATAACTCATATTGTCAAGTTAAAAGGTGAACACAGTATGAAGAGGAAATAGAAAACCTGCTTTAAGGATTTTATAAGAGACCCTAGAATTATCTAGGTAGTGATTGTAACGCTCAAAAATGCTGATGACATTATCACAAGTCAATGATCTTTTAGAAATGGTTGTTCTCCTCTCTTTATCATTGACTTGTGGTAATGACTTCACATTTTCGATCATTACAATTATTTCTAAGATAATGAACTCATTTCCTATTTATTCTTGAAGCTGTAGTTACGGTTATAAAAACGTAGAAAGTCTTAATAAGGAGCGAGATCTCAAAAAGTTTCTTGCCCTTACTTAGAATTTTGTTTAAATTTACTTAGATGTATTTATATAAACAATTTTTTGAGTTTTAAATTCGGTAACATTATCCAAAATGTGTGCTTGTAAGAATGTGACATCGGAAGTGTGTGGCCAATAAACGTACAGTGTTCTGAATGATGTCGGTCAGTACTCTTTCGTTTGATGTTTAAATTTAAAAAATTAAAATAAGTATGTCATCAAGAGAATTGAAATGTGTACATTTCAAGTATCAGGAAAACATCATGTCCCCTTCATCATCCCGGTCCTCAAAGGGACCCATCCCCGTAAAATAGCAATAGGCGTCTATTTAGCTTAAAACGCCATGTAATTTATTTGCCTTACAGAGAATGTTATCACTTTATTTATAAAAAATAATCGTAGCTTTTTTTTAAAACTATCTTTCAATTCCTTGATTAGTTCACATTTTCCATGTAGTCTATATATTTTTCAAATTTTCAATCGATAATAAAATACATTTTATTCATCCATTCAAATTCAAATGCATATTTTTAAAACTTTTAGTGTATGTCACTTTATGTTAATACAATTTTCAAATATAAATTCATTACTAAATTTAAAACGAATTCATTTTAGTTTTATATTTGAGAAAAACGTTTCATAAAAGGGGCAAGGTATACAATACACTTATTTCGTCCTATTTGGTTTCAAATAAATGACAACATATGATTTCATGCAACAGCTGATTTTATGTTATAGGTTATGTGATTGAATATCTGTTTCAACGCATAGGTTTCCTCACTTTATTTAGTATTCATTATAATTATTTAATAAAAAAAGTAGAATAAAATTTTCTTTGTTGACCTAAGTAGGAATTAACTTTAAAATTTTTGTTTTTATTACTTCTTTGAAATATTAGAGAACAAACAACACAAAAATCGCACATTCTCTTTAGTTCTAAGACAGAGAAGTTTACATGACAAAAACATTTGTTTCAGTGATTGTTACAAGTGGAATACAATTGACACTTGTTATTCGTTTAACGTTCATTAATATTGGGTTAAAATAATAAGATAACACAGAGTGTTACCGGCGCCGGTGGCACAGGTGCTCACGAAAGGATTATTCCAAATTACAAACCACCATCTGACCCTTGAGTGAAGTTTTTGTGTAGACGCCAGGAGAAAGTACCGACTCCCAAGGCCAGGGCTGTTTCCCCTCGTCCATCAAACCTGTTCCACACCACGCTTTCTTCTTTCTCCTTTTCCTTTTTTTTTTAAATTGTCCTTGAGTTCCTTATTTACATTACTTTACCACGGTTTGTTGGTAATAACCTGTATTACAGTTATAAAGAAAGTTCAAGTAATCTGGAACGCCATCATGGTACCAACCAGACAGGACAAGGAAACTAGCCACTCCAGTAATTATTGTATGTTTTTAAAACTGAGATAGACTGAAAAAGTGAAATCTTGTACATGTTTATTTGGTTTTAGCGTACATTTTAAAAGCATATTTTCATGTTATAGTGTTTCATAAATGCCAAAAATAGGTTAAACAATTCATTCCTAAATAAATTAATACCCAGGAGGTAACAAGTAACACATTTGTCAATGCTATAAATATAGCTCGCCCATCTTTGATGACGTCCAAAGGAGAATAATCTCCCTCGCACAGATAATATGCTCCATGATTGCTTGTATATTCCATTAATACATATGGCATACTTGTATGTCAATTTTTTCTCACATCAAAAGAAAAAATGAAATTATTATAAATGAGTGATTGAATATTCCAGACATTTCTTAAAACTTTTGCATCTACCAATTTCCGTTGCAAAATTAGGGAGTACTTGCGCGTTTTTCCTGAATTACAAGGGATGACCCTTCTTGGATCAAGATGGCAAGGGTGTAGAAAGTGCTCACAGGAGCACGCTGCGTAATTTTCCTTACCGAAAGGGCACCCCAGGGCCGCGGTACTGCTTGAAAGCAATCATGAGAAGAGGAACAGGGTGATGCTGTTTTTAATAAGAAAGATGTAACACAGTGGAAGAACGATGTTAAAAATAACTTTGTCGAGTGAAGATGGAAGTTTAATATCGTTTTTCACAATGCCATCTTTAATTTTGAGTATTCGATTGCAATGATAATGGGAAGGTTCTAAAAGAGCCACCAATTACAAAAGTAGAATAGACTCATTTCGCATTCGATATATATAAATGTTGTTTTCATAAACTAAATATGATCTTTCCAAAAGGTGGTTCTGCAACACACAATAAGGACCTCAACTTCTGTCGAGGAGAAACATCGAAGATATCTGGTTTTACCGACTCTTGTCCGAAAAAATTAAGCACCACACACAATAATGACAAAATATATAGTAGAACTTGTTGAATTACAAAATAAACAAGCAATATGCCCCCTCGTATTTCTCGCCGCCAGGGGCTTCATTTCTAGCAGGTGGTCTCCACCTGAAGCAACGGTCGGGAGTCAAATTAGGTGTCCTACGTCTGCTCATTGTTAGTAGGGTTCTCAATCTGAGATTGACAACACCTCCATTTACAACACTGACATGAAGTTGCGCTGCCTTCCATTTATATTTGCTCAACAATTACAATGTGGGTATGAAACTGAAGCTGGTTCGATCAAATAAACTTTCAACATAAATATATTTCACCCTGCAACTAAAAATCCTACGGCTGCAGACTCGTAAACTATAGACTTGATAACTCAGGCCTTGTGGACAATTTATCCTACAACATTTTAAAGATACACACACGTGTGCTCGCAGTCACACAAGCGCGCGCGCACACACAAACAAACACACACACACACACACACACATACACACACACACACATATATATATATATATATATATATATATATATATATATATATATATATGTGCGTAATGGTATATATACGTAGACAGTTTCAGCGCACTTATCCATGCTCCTCTGAAAACCTTCTACAGCCGTGGAGAGGGAGGGGCGATTCCCTTTATTTTAGAACCTAGGGTTTTGAAAATAAACCGCTTCTAAAACATCAATGGAATAGCTTTTTTTTTGAAAAAGAACAAGTACATGTTAAACTATACTATTTTAAAATCATTTATATAAAATTATTAGTTGGTCGTAAATATACAAGAAAATCCAGTTTGTGACTTTTTTTTGAAATCAGATTTTCCTAATCCAATACTAGAGATTGTTCCCGCGTAGAAATTAACATAAATATTTTTTAAATACACTCAATACACTGAGTAGTGAAAACATCAATCAGCTGTGAATATTTCAACGACTACCTACAGACAATAACATATTAATTTAAAGTCTCTATTATCTAATCTCTCGTTAGGGTTTAACAACTATCTATCATAGTTAATAACAATTTCACAGTTGTTTTGTATTACGTAAACAATTATTTGGCTTATTATAATGGTGTTTGTATTAAATTTTAATATTTGTGAACATCAAGGTAATAATTTAAGACTATCTTTGTGTTTTAAAATATTAAAAATTAAAGTTTTGGAAAAAAGCTTTACCTACAGTTATTTTGTATTAAATAAACAATTATTGGCCTTTTTATTTCCGTTTTTATTATGTAGTGTCTGCATAATATTTTAATATTTGTAAACATTACGTTAATTGAAGAATATCCTTGTCTTTTAGAATATTAAAAATTAAATTATTACAAAAACTACATTTTTTTGTAATAAATAAACAATTATTTGACATTTTATTATAATAGGTTTTTTATAAAATTTTATTATGTTTAAACATCAAGTTTATAATTTAAGATTATCTTTGTGTTTTAAAATATTAAAAATTGAATTATTAGAAAAAAGCCTTACCTACAGTTATTATATATTAAGTAAACAATTAATTGCGTTTTTATTTCCCTTTTTAATAAATATTGTTTTCATAATAGTTTAATGTTTATATAGATCACGTTAATTGAAGTATATACTTGTCTTTTAAGTCTTTGTATTAAGTAAACAATAATTTGTCATTTTATTATAATGGGTTTTTATAAAATTTTAATATTTGTAAACATCGAGTTAATAATTTATGATTATCTTTGTGTTTTAAAATATTAAACATTAAATTATTAGAAAATACTTAGTTATTTTGTATTCGGTAAACAATTATTTGCCTTATTATTATAGTGATGTTTTCATAAAATTTTAATATTTGTAAACAAGTTAATAACGCAAGTCTATATTTGTCTTTAAAATATTAAATCACTAGAGAAATGAATATATGTTAAATAACACAGAGCGTACTCACCGATGGTCGTTGTACGATTACCCTTCGCCAGCACACGCACGCAATGCGACTAAATCTAGTCTGCACCGACCAACGGCAATGCACTACTACTTCTCGGCGCAGGCGCGGTGACGTATTCTATTATTGGGAAATTTTAGGGGAGATTCTCTGAGACCAGTTTGCGAAGAATGTAAATCAGCTGACGCGCCAAGGTCATTGTGTCGGAATTCAGGGTAATGAGGAAACTTGTGACTAATATTACTTCTGCGGAACCAGTGTCGCCTGGCTAAATGGTAGAAGAGCCTTCACCGGCTGCAAGAAGCCTGTTGATAGCCACTTGAGCTGCCGGAACCAAAAGGGGGGGAACTTCTTGCGGTTTGTAGAAACTATTTCTTTAGATTAAAAAATCTAGTTAGTAATATGTACGCGATAATTGCAGCTCATACCCGAGAATCAAGGACACGTGGGTTCGAGTACAGCTACTACAGCTCGATTTTCCGCTTGTTTCATCTAGCTCTCGCTTTCATTTTAAAATATTTCATTTATAATATACTAGCAGAGTACCCGTCCTTCGTATGGGGCTGACGTATATTTGTATTAGTTTAATTTATATATGTAATTGTGATAAATTTAATTTACTGAAATTAAATCCCAATAAATATATCAAACTATAGTTTATAAAATTTACCGATGAAAATCCAAGAGAAGGAAAAGCTTCTGCTTGTAACCTGGCATTTGTAAAGTATAACTAACCTTGAAAGATGAATAACAATAAACATTTACTATCGCCTGTTTAAATGTGTTTAAAAGTTACTTTTACAAGTGATTACAAACAGATTTACTATCAGCTGATTAAGCCAAGTATATAATGGAGTATAGGTAATTAAGTGTTGAGAGAGTTTTTAAGGCGCCCCGATGGAATTTCTAAATAAAAATAGACCTATGTGTTTACCAGGAACCCTAAGAATGTCCATGTAAAATTTCAGCTCAGTGGGTCCAGTAGTTTTTATGTGATTGAGTAACACACACACACACACACACCATTAAATTTTTATTTAATAGTATAGATGACTAAGGTGTAACAGTATTAAAAGACTAAATTGGGAAATGTGTGGATATAAGGTTTAGATTAAATTATGACTACAAAATTTATTTTTATTTTTTTTTAAATATGAATAATTTAAAATGCAGTTTTTAAAGTTCACAATTATATTAAATAACAGTAACAATTTAATGGCTTCGTCCAGGCATTGTACAATGACTAGAATAAAATATGAACATTACTATTCTAACAAAAACTAATTGCGTTCATTCCAGTTTTAAATGTATTTAATTATCTTTGTGTTTGTTTTTCTATGTTGGTTTTGTTGTTCTTTTAATGTTGTCACTGTTTTTAATTTGTTTATGCCTATATTTTCTAGCTCTCACTGCTTTGGTAGCGGTTATTGTCTAACTCTAAGTATAAGCCATTTTAATTTTTGTAACTGAGTGTACTCGTTGTCTATATTCGCAATTTAAAAACATTGCAATTTAGTTTCAGGCTTGTTAAGAACGACTAACTAGTTGCTGAAACGTGCTTTGCGTCTGATTTAAAACAAATACTTTTGACTTGGTTACAAACCGTATTTTTATTTATACTATACTTTATTACAAAGGCTTAAATAAACATGAATAATTGCTGTGTTTGATTTAATAGTTTGGAACGCTAAAAATGTTTTCACTTTATTCATCTATATATATATATATATATATATATATATATATATATATATATATATATATATATATATATATAAGAATCGTGTTACAGAGTTGCTACAGAACGTAGAGTCGAAACTATAAAAGGTTTTTTTTAGGCAATTTCAAGTAGAGACATAGACGCAAACTATGAAAGGATTTTGCAAAATATTGATTTCAAAGGCTAAATTTGCAAAATTTGCAATCTTATACATGATTGCTTTAATCATCTGTATACAATTGCATATATTTTCGGTTAAATAATACGTTATTATAACTTTGTATTCTTATCCCATAACCATTATCAATTATAGTTGTTTTTAAAATTTATTAAATTATCATATAAAGTGAAAATTTTAAACGAGCGCGGGCGAAGCCGTGACGGGACGCTAGTTATCCATAGTATGCTTTACTTTTTGAATAAAGCATTTCAAAGTTGTATTATTTTTCATTAAAATTTCCCTTATAGGCAATTTAATTTATTCCTGGCGGAATATAGGCCTATATAGCGGAATACAGTTTAATTGGAGGTAAACCTTAGCTATCTTAATAGGCCTACAAAATCTCGGCTATTGTATTATTTTTAATAACCTAATTTGTACTCTACAATTTATTTAATTATTTAACTAATTTAAATAGGCCAAAGATATAAAGAAAAGGAGTCTAACCTGAAAAAATGTTATTTTGCTTCCTTTACATGTTTTCGTTAGAAACTTAATATGAAAATGTGTGAGAAATTTCAATGGAAAATATTTGACAAAATGGAAGCTAATTCCAAGTTTTCTCCTCTGTAAGTTATTAGAAGCATGTTCTAAAGAAGAAGCAGGTGATTTTATTTTGTTTAATAACACTCCTCATTACTGGTTAACATTTAAAAAAAAATGAAACATAACCTCAAAGTAAGCTCTAAGACACAAAGTTATTAATTAAAAAAAAAACTATATATTTTACTATACTAGGATATATGACAAAGGGCCTGGTTAGAGTTTGTAAATCTTTAGAATTTAGATACCGGTATATTTGTACCATCTGATGATGATGTGTTGCCGAAATGTACATAAATGTGTAAATATTTATAGCCAGAGTTTATAAATGTTTCTTAATTAGGATAGTTTTTGTTATAAAACTAAAATATTTTAATTGGGATTCGTAATTAGTCACTCAGTCAAAGAAGGAGGAGGTTTGGTGGCCCCCAGATTATACAGCGTCTGTCACCGACAATGGCTGCGGGTAGGAATAAGGGGACAAGGCTTTTGGTTATGGTTGGATATAGGAAGAGCATCTGCAAGGCAGGACGTTTTTTGGGTGGACGGTAAAAATGGTTTTATTCTGGGGGGCTAAGAAAACTCGTAACAAGGAAGATCATAGCTGAATAAGTAGTAGACTACGCATATACTATAGCTCAAATTTTGTAGACTGGTACTTGGCTCTTAGGTAGAAGTTGTGTATTTGTTTTGAGAAAACACCAGGCTCTGTAGCCATCCTTCATCGTGACCAAAAATCGCAGCCTACCCGTCTCAACAATCAGACAATACCACGCTTCCGTGAGCCCCCTATTTACAATTGTTGTTAATTTTAATTTTACTGTACATTAAACACTATTAATAAGTAACAAAATAATTAGTCAATATTATCAGCCAGTGGAAGTCCAAGGGTTTTTTTTGAAAATGACCGGCGAACACCTTCACCCTCATCTTGCCAAGGCCCGCCGCCCTTCAAGTGTCAGCTTATAAAATTTTACACATACCTGGATTTCAAGGAGGTGTCTAAGTAGGATAAAAGCAGTTGACCTCTCCTGTTTTATCGAGGACTATCCAAAACTATATGAGTAGGTTTTACTAAATTAATCTAAACCTAGGTAACCAAATTTCAAATTCAAACTAATTCTTCAAACATAGGCTACAAAGACTTTGAATTTATATATATTTTTTGAAGTATTAGTAGGTCTGTAAATTTAGTTGTAATTTCTAATGGTAAGTTCCATGACTAAGTTCGTTATAAAATCGTAGACGTGGGTGACTATTCTCAGCAACAGTGTTTGCAAATATTGAAATAGAAATAAGCAAAGGAAACGGCGCGTGTGATGTTATTTCCAGTAGCGGTTACTTATTCATACAGTGACAGAGTACCTTTGGTGGTGACACATAGTTTCCACAGGCCTACACTGCAATGGTTTAATGGTTTATAGACGCAATCCTGAGTAGTACTCCTTAAGTAGCAGCTAGGAGATTAACCATTATGGTCCCCTGATCTTCATCATGTTTTGACTATTGTAACTGATAAGTTTCTGTCTTATATCTACAATATTACTCCTTGCGAATTATAGTTTCCTGGTATTCAGCATTTTCAACTCAACTATTGTTCCTGATGAAGTTCCT